>JAJJWW010001784.1:0-10279 GCA_023531295.1 Papaver armeniacum | reverse complement strand
GGCCACGCAAATTGCCTTCGAATGTTCAAAGTTCGCTCAGTATCGAATCAAGGATTATCACGCCGTCCCGAACCGGTAATCACACTTGCCTTCATTCGGGGTCGTTCATGCTCAACTCTCCGCCTCTTCAACCGCGCCGCAAATCTCTCTGCCCTTGCACTTACTAGTGTCTCGCAGCGTTTCCTCGCGCCTCCGCCGCTCCTCCATGTCAATTGCGACTCGAAAGTGCACAGATACGTCCTCCGACAATACGAAGGTGGAGATAGACATCCCCCGTATAGCACAAATCGACTTCACGAAGAGGAAGATCGATCTTAGCCATCACTTCTCCATGCGCATGGCTTTCAGGCTTGTCAACTTCAAAACTTCTTTCTGGGGAAGCAACAGAATGAGCGTCTACCACTTCCATGATAATCTGCAGAGAAGAAGAGGTTATGAGCACACACAAAAAAAAAAAAAAAGAGAGGATCATCAAAACTATCGATCAGCAATCGTAAAATCGTAGCAAGACTGAGATACTGGGATATAGAATAAACGACCAATGCGGAGATGATTCTTTATAATCTCAATGCTCTACGTAATCCCGTATGAAGAGAAGTCTCTACTTACCACCTAAGTGAAGGCTACTAATTCGGATAACAATCAACAAGGCTTATCAAATATACCCGAGGAAGGCCGTATAACTAAGGAAGTACACTGAAGGAGCTACTGAGCTCATACATGTTACAAGAGGAACCAAAGCGACTCACCGATCAAGTCCCGCTCTTCGCATCCTTAATCAAGACCGACTAGCCTCCAGAAACGCCCGACAATGTGAAACTATCCTGGTAAATATGTATTCACCTAGCTTGGTCATTTCGTAAACAATATCTCATGCCTACCACACAATAGTGTAACCATTATATGCTAGCAAGTGGGGACTTAATGTTGATGGTGGATTTTCGTTTTAAGGTTAAATTTGTATAACCAAAAATCATGGCAAATGACATCTTGTAAAAAGATAAAGCCGTTTACAAGTGACGGATACTCCTCACTTAATTCACCAAGAATGGAGCATGTAGCAACAATCCCATTCTCAGCGAATACATGAAATTCCTCCAGTGGAGCACAAAGAACAATCCCTTCCGTGAATTTCTATATCACCAGATTTCGTACCCATTATCAAAGGTGGCATGACGACCGAGTGTTACTCTACAGAGTAACACGAACCTCCAAGCACTATAATGAATCCATGTAGCAATACCCGCATGTGCCGATTCTCGGTGTTATACTAGCCCGAGCTCCTCTCGGTGTGTTATACTAGCCCGATTGAGCCCTCTCAGTGTGTTATACTAGCTCGATTGAGCATCCGGACTTGATCGTATCGGTCTCCGGATATGATTCGATCGCAGTCATCCAACTCCACAAGCATGATTGGATGACCACGCATCAATTCCATCACCCCTAAGCAGGTATGGAATACACACGGCCTTAGCTTGCCAAATATGATTCGATCGCAATCATCCAACTCCACAAGCATGATTGGATGACCACGTATCAATTCCATCACCCCCAAGCGTGTATGGAATACACACAACCGACTCCGCATGGTCGACCATTGGCCTTCGCTTGCCAAGAAACCGTCCATACCAAGCATTATGGACGAAAAACACTAAATTAGGGTTTGCGGCATATTACATGTGCCGCAAAACGGTCTCAACCGTCCATCTTCGCAGGCATAGATGGAGGGTGCAGATGTAGACTCAAAGGGCCCGGAACATGTCGACACAATCACCGTGTGACCGCCTACACACTTGACCAATCGGTCAAAGCCAACCATGGTTGGTTACAACAAAACCGTCCGCCCAAAAGAGCATGGTCGCGCGGCTTTGAAAGCCAAAATTAGGGTTTCAAGTCATCACGCGCGTCCATCTTCTCCGGCACGAATGGAGGGTCACAGATTAGATTTAACCAAGGCCGGTCATACCAAAGATGACCACCGTGGGCCCATCTACCTCCTCTTATGGTCGGCCAAGGCACATCATTCCCGGCCAACCCAAAACGCCCGCCCAAACTCGTGCGGTTACACTCCCAAATCCTAAATCGATCTCGACCGCTCAACTTCACCGACGAATTGGGTGGCTTAGATCGCGTTTCATGAGACGGTAAGACATAGGCGTGAACATCAGCCTACCGCCTACACGCCAGACTAACCGGCCAAGACCGACCAAGCTAGGTCGTCTTGGAAACACGCCGGAAAAGGGTATGGCGCGGCGGCTTCTTGCGGTATCAAACTCTTATCGCAAAATCAATCTCGACCACTCCTCTTTGACTGGTCAAATCGAGTGGCCTAGATCGCGCTTTCATGAGGGAACGGAATACATGGCACCTACACCATCATGCCGTCAACACGCATGTATGGTCGGTCCTCTCCAAAATCCTTCCCACGCTTGGTTTCGACCAAGCTAAAGAGTGATGCTTGCGCACCTCTTTAAAAACCCTAATTTCACCAACGGTCGCAGATGAGTGCCTCAAACATCATCTCGTCCGTCCGACCTCACCAGACTTGGTTATACAACCCTGGTCAGAGTTATTTGGTTAGTGAGGAGTCATTACCCATCACTTTACCACACCGTAATGCAAGCACTCCGCATAAAATACACACCGATACTTCACAAGTATCGACTTTCCGAATAACGCAGTTATTCAACTTCAGCATTACATGCTATCTTTCGTGGATCCACGATCCACATTCCGGACATCAATCATGTCACAAACTCGGGGATACATACCGGGTATTGGTCCGGCGGTTTACGGCATGGCAGCGTGCAACGCGCCATCACAAGAACGTGTTAGGAAGTCATGGACGGTTAGAGATGAACAGGAAAAGTGAGCAAGACTCGGTCGTGTGCTACCGACACACAACTCCACTACTCCATCATTCCACTACCTCCACTTCCCACGAGAAACGTGAATGAGGCTCAATGACTTGTATAAATAGGGTCTCCGCCCTATTTCCAACAACAACAGAAAGGAATAAGGGAGAACAATACAAGTTCAGACGACAGAAACCAAGTGTTAATACAAACCGTATTCAAACACTCAGAGCCTGCTTGCATCAACCGTAAGCTTGCTCATCTTTCTCATACAAGTCATAAGCAAGCCAACACCTTCACAATCTCAACACCTTCTTCGCTTCCCTCCCTAAGATCAACCCCATCTCCTTCACTTTGTGACTCGAAACAAGTCCTGGAACGGCCATTTCTTGGTTTAGGCCGGACTTGCACGCATTGATCTCTCGAATCTACAAGCACTCACCGCGCAAGTGCATTTGTTGAAGGTTTAAATTCATTCCTCATCCACACCCCAAATTACCAAATTCTCACAGAGTAGTTTTCACCCATCAACAGGTTCATAACCTTTGGTGTGCACAATACTTGTTTCGGTTAAAGAGGATCCAACTTTAATCAGTTTATCCTTGTGGTAGATTGGATTGATTAGTTGAGTAGATCAGCATCAATACGTTTCTTTGTGAGTCAAAGTATTGATTGCAAAATCTAGACGATTTTCGGTAATTATTAGCAGATAAATCTAAGGACCCGACAAGGGAGTTTATTAAGATAAACGGAAGAGCCTTGTGTCGAACTCACATCACTTGGTTGAAAATAGTTGATACCAAACAGATTTGTTGTTCCTTTACTGTTTGGAATACGAACCAAAGGAATTGTTCCAAGTACGTGACTTATTAAAAGTTGGAGGCGTGGGAATACAGACGGAACTAGGTGAACTATAGGTTTAGTTGCTTGGTCTCAACTATATGAAGTTGGTTTGATTTTGTATAGCGGCTTAATCCTGAGAGTCAGTCCGCAAGGTCCGGGGTTTTATGCATTTGCGGTTTCCTCGTTAACAAAATCTTGTTGTGTCTTTTACTTTTATATTTCCGCAATTATAATTGTTTTTATTATAATTAGAAGTAAAATACACAAACGTTAATTCCTATTTACTTGATAGTAATCCTATTGTGTTTGGTTAAGTCCGAAGCTCTTATCAAGTAAACATACTTCGTTGTTGTATTGTCTCGATCTCGTATCCATAGACGATCACACGAAGTGTGAACCGATTAGTTGTATTGTCTCGACTCAGTCCATAGACAATCACTTTCGGAGAAAGGACTTATAGGTGGAAAAGTTTTAGATTGAGGTATATTTGGGTACCCTCATCTTTTCAATTGGTATCAGAGCAGGCAAACAAGAAAAAATCTAACAATCTGTGTTTGGTGAGATCCAACCTATAAGAAATTGAATCTAATGAGTGATTCAGTTAACATATCTCAAGATTTGAGAAAAACTCGTCCTGGGTTTAACTTCCAAAAATGCTTAGAAGGGATGTCTTCTACAAGCTCTACCTACTCTTCTGAAAATATGTCCCAGTGTTCTCAAGAAGAGGTTAAGTTAAGCCCTGTGCTCACAATCAATGATTCTGATTCTGAATCAGTTAATGATAAAGAGAATGTTGATTATGTAACATCTCATCTAGAAGAACTAAGCAAAGAGTTCTTTTCTTGTGCAACTGAACTTACACTTTCACTAAAAGAGAAAGAAAACTTCTTGAAGACTTATGTCATATGAAAGCTGAAAATGATCAACTCGGACGTGATCTTTCATCATGTAAAAATGATCTAGACTCCTTCAAGAGCAATTCTTCCTTGAAGATCCAAGCCTTAGAAGCAAATATAAGGAAAAGTATTGATCAAGAAAAGAAATCTGAGCAGTTAAGAAAAACTGAGACTGATGATTACAACGCATTAAAGATCTCATATGATTCTGAGATAAAGATTGTTTCTGAACATGTCAAAAGGCTGAAGAATGATCTGTGTTCTTTAATGTCCGAACACCAGTTGGACACATCCCTTCCGGGAAGGTACAAAAAATCCGGATCATTCTGTTCTCTGAAGGAAAAGAAGAATGTCGACAATAAGAACACTAAAAAGGATTTTTCATCTTGTACAAAGAAATTTGTAGGGAATCACAAGATAAACCACTCACTTCAGAATTCTTCATATCTCCAGGGTCATCGTAATCGATGCTTTCACTGTGGAAACAAAGGTCATGTTGTTAATAATTGTGAACGACTTTCTTATTTGAACTCTGAAAAGACTCTCTCTGGTCTAAAGTCTAACATGATATCATCTTCTAAAGAAATCAGGCGTAAATCTGATCCTTCTAAATCAAAGGATTCTCGAAAGAACTCAACTGGTGTAGTTCATCACAAAAGAAAGAAGGATCAGAAGACTAAGAAGTGGATACCAAATAAGACCAAGGAACTGAATATGAAGGAAGGCGACAACGACTCCAGATCATCGACACTTAAGGTAATTCCTAAATATCTTGATGATAGTAATTTCTATGATAAATTTGGTTTATCGTCAGAAAATATTAGGGTTCTTAATAAATCAGGTAAGAAGAAATTCTCTGATAACCGTGGAAAACTTAATCTATCTCATTCAGATACTTAATATCTGGGAGAAATACTCTGACTCATGAAGTGCTCAAACTTAGTTTGATGAGTCCAGTGTATATTGTGGAATAGTACAAAACTTGCGAGAATTATGAAGATATTCACAGGAACGCACTTTTCTAAAATCCTCCTTAATATTAAAAAAATTCGGTTTTTCAATTAGGGGAGAATATTTGATTTCCATAATCAATGAACAAGTTTTTAGCAACTATTGATATATATAAGTTTCAGTATTATATGAGTGTTTCGGTTTTCAGTCTGAAACCAGGAATCATAGACAAATCAGATTATTATGCAAAGCTTTCTTCGAAAGTTTCATAGAGGTATGCTGAAAAAATGGCTAGTGACTCTTTCGGTCATCTCAGTTTCAATGGAAACGGATCCGCTTCCTATATGAATATGAATCTTTCATCTTGTATGATCAATTATGAAAAAGAGTTTTACAAGATGGCTCAAACTTGTGCCGAAACCAATTTGGAAGTTTTGATGCTAAAACGTAACCTTGAAAAATCCTTACTAGTTCAAGCTCAAATTCTCAAGCAACTAGATTTACTCTCCAAAAGGGTAAACGAGGAGGACCTAACTTCCACAAGGTTGAGGAATTAGTCTTCAATCAAGGATCGCTTCAGGGAATTCGGAGATTCATCCCTATCAAGCGCAAGAGAACTCAAGACTATGAAGGGTACTGAATCCAGGAAAATAGACATTAGTTTTTGATTTCTTTCAATAAAGTCTATTATGAATAAAAGTATCTTATTATGAATAAAATTATTTGATTTATAATTTTTCTTGTGATAGTTTATGTTTACATAGCTCGTGCTTGAATACTTTATCTTATTGCTCGTAGATGTGTGTGATGTTTACTTTGTTTTTTCTAACTTGATATTCCTGATCTCATATGTTGAACCCCATGCTGGGTGACTTTTTGGTTTAGTAGATTAAGTTCTAGTCCATGTTGGTAGGCTTTATCAAAGGATCATGAGAAGTTCTCGTATTTGAAACAATATGTGAAAGTCACAATATGTTGAATCAATTGGTTTAGCATGTTCATATGTATTTCGGGTTTCAACTTTTGCTTGCAATAGTTAAAACCGCTTTCAACCTTTCTCGTAAAGTTTGGTTTTTGTTATTCTTTTGTTTTGCATAAGGATGACAATATAGTAATAGTCGATATCAATTCTCCTGGAAGAAGATGCAAACATATTGGAGAAGAGATGAAATTTGGAGGTAACGATTTTTGGTAGTTAATCGTTTTCCTGTTTTAAGAAAAAAACCTAAGTTTATTGCAGATATTTATTACTTTTTTCAATGAAATTTGGTAACAATTTGATGTTTTATTCCATTATTTGTATGGATGTATGCATTCAATTGTTTTCTTGTTAAGAAAAACATTAAGTTATCTTGCTTTATTGTTTGTATCAAATCGTTTAGGCTTACAAAATTTCGGTGCAATTGCAGTGCTTTAATGTCTATGTTGTTTCAATTGCTTCCCATTGAGGTGAATAATTGCAAGTTTATTTATTTGGTTTGTAAGGAATTATTTATGGCTTAACTAAAGAAAAAGGTTTACTGAGAATTGTTAGTCCAATTCGATTCGGATAAGAGAAACCAAGTTAATTCGATCTTAGTTAGACTTATCAAAGTGGAGGCTCTTGCTATTCAAGTCTAATCGAATGCCTAAACAAGGAATCCTAGTTAACTAACCTAGTACTTGTCTTTGCTTAAAAGTTAAAGGTCTAAGTTATATGGATAATGAACCTGATGAGAAAAATAGAGTTATCTTTATTTTGGTCTTATCGAACAAGCGGTTGTATTTGTACAATCGGTTTAGCAAAGGAACTAAGGTGCTTAGTCGATTTTTTCTTTGCTAAACTATTAGGGAAAATTGCTTCGGAAATTGTTTCCTTGGTAACATATCAAAACAAAATTAAGTGAGTTTAACTCGCTTACATATTTCTCGAAATATGTGTTGGCAAGTGGTCGGTTGTCAATCCGTCAAATATAATTTCACTTTCTCAAACAACTAGATATAAATATAGTAGGCGATAAGAAAGAGTTCGTATCCTCAGAGAGGCTTTCGTTGTTATAAAATTTCAGTTTCTAAGTAACCACGAGGTATGTTTGTTGTATCTAAGCAAATAAAAGTAATTGAAAGCAAAGTAAATAATTTGAGAAATCAATAAGGAGAAGATATTGGTCACGGGATAGTATCATTCACAAACATGTATTTTCATCAATGATTAGAATTGGTATTTTAATCTCGTATTTATTAAAAGTCCTAGGATACCTTGATCGCAAGTATAACCCGTTAATTCCCTGTTTTCATCACAACCACATTAAAAGATGCATATGTAGAATTCTTCGTGAAAGCAACCTAAAGTGTAAAAGCACAATTAAGTTTAACTCCCTAAAAGCATTAAGTTTTATGGAATAAGACTCATCAATGCAAGCAGATGTGTAAAAGCACTAAACGTTTTAACAAAAGTTATGATTCACTTGTGACTAGTAGGATATATCACTACAAGCACTACCCACAATTATGCTACTTAGAATCGGGGATAAACAACTTTTCAGTATTGAAAACCCTAATATAGCTCTAGAGATGAACACAAATCGGATTGATTCGGACTCAACCTAACAAGTTTTCAAATCTTATAACACTATTAATTGTGAATCACAAACAATAAATTACTGAGACAAAACTAATTCATTGAATCAAAAGCATGTTGAAAATCAACTTTTATCCCATAACCAATAATATGTTTAGCTACTCATAGCTATGGAGTTCATCATAATCAATATTCAATAATAAAATAATGAAGAAGAAGAACAAAAGCAAACCCTAGAAGCGTAAACAAAGTGGCTCTCCAAAATTCCAAGAATAAGATATCCCATAAGTTGTAGAAGACCTTCCCTTTATAGCTTTTCTCCAACTTCTAAAATTAGAGTCTAGTCTTCAAAGTCCATTAGATGAAAATCCACAAGCCCATAGAAGGAGAAACCCATGTAGAAAATATGTCCCAAAAGTTGAGGTTTGCCGGAAACTCGGTATTGTGTGCCGGAAATCGAGTTCGCCGTGACCGGCAAAGTCCGGCCCGGCCACCGGTCAACGGCTCTGGATCGGCCAAATAGTCAGCTCAGCCAAGCCAACTCCGGCCGAGGCCGGTCATCGAGGAGGCCACCGTAGCCGATGAGTTAGATGACTAATCGCCTAAGTCAGGTTCTAACTAGCCTCGACTCGGGCTTTTAACATGAACCATTGCACAGTGCCGTGATGCTCGTGATGCACAATCCGTGTGCTTCCGGCCATGATGGCTATGCCTCTTGCAACTACTGCCGAACCCTCCGCCTCGGATCACAAGAATACACCCGTATCTTCCCTAAGCTTCAAACTCCACATACGACAAACACGTAACCCATTTTTTAATTAACTCCCCGCTCATTCATCCATGCCTCCACTCACATCCACCAGGCCTACCATTCTCGGCTCCACAAACTTAAGCTGCAATCTTCAATATTGATCCAAACTCTTGGCGAAAGAACACTGACAAACTCCGCAACTCAAGCTCAATAACTCCGCAATCCAAATGCATTAACCACTCGATTGCTCTGCACCTGCATACAATTCAACCACCGCTCTTACCTATAACCTCAATGCCAAAGCAACAATTCCAACTCATGATTCACAAGCAACACGAGTAATCCCCTACCATGCGACCCCTTTCGAGTCCATGCCTTCTTATTCCGCCATACCAAGCCCGCCAGCCAACCATCTCTCACGCCATCTTCCTCAGTACCACAACATCACTCTGGCACAGAACATTACCTGCAATCTCCCATTTTCACACCTCCAGCACTCCAATCATCACCAATCACATTCTATTCCACAGTGCCTTCCACCATTCGTAGCTTTCCACAGGTGAGCACTCCAATCTTGCCAATCCCATTTATTGTACCACCAGCTGCAAGTGCGGTTCAATCAATGACTGCAACTTCTTCTCACTACCATTCGGTTCACTCCTGTGAAGTAATAGTGTCAATCACTTAGAACCACGACACAACACACACACCATTGGGCTGGGACAAGCTCCAACCATCTAACTTAACCACACATCCATGGCGTCCAAGCACCAAACACTCATTTATGTCACTCAACTCTTCGGCTCTAGCCCTGCAATCTTAGTCCATGGCTTCACTATAAACAAAAATGGGCAGGTTGCCCACAACCCTCGCCAATGTCTCAAATCCCGGCGAGAACATCACAACCATCTCTGCACACCATAACAGACGCACCACCTTTGCCTCCGTACCACCAGCGAGTAACTCCAACCAAATCCAACTCTAGCTTGCCCATCACTAGTTAGCCATACTACCAACGACGCTTAGAACAACGACAGCCACAAAGATCTGCTAGGCTATATTCAACCGCGTCATCACATGACACCACCTGGCAGAGACCCAGCGACCTGCAACTCCGGCTCAATTCGCAGCAACTTCTCCAAATTCTTGCAGTATTCTCGAGGCCGCACTGTAGCAAACCCATATTGATTTCAGCCATCAATTCATCTCAAAAACCCTTCAATCTTCTTCTCGGCTGAAACCCTAACTCCGATTTCGAGGCTTCCAATCTTCAATTCATCCGTAGACACTGCTTCTGCGTGTTCCCTCGCCTGCGCGTTCATCGTCGATTTCCCATCTCACTCCTAGCTCAGACCATCGATACCTGACTCAATTTCTCGATCTCTTAAACAGCACTCATTGATCTCCTTTAGGATTGAAGCTG
>JAJJWW010001782.1:0-66926 GCA_023531295.1 Papaver armeniacum | reverse complement strand
TTTTTTTTTTTTTTTTGCTCAATAATGAAAAAAATTGTATTGATAGAGACCAAGAAATACAACCTAGATCTCCATTTACTGAAAGAGATCAAAAAAATGGAACTAAACTAGTGTTCCACCCAAAAACACGAAAGAAAAGAGAAAAAAACATGGAAATTAATGAGGATAAAAAAATCTATGATTCCAGTTAACAATCCCATCATTAATTGCAACACCCTGTATATACGAATGAACGGAAGCCCAGTGAATAGTCTAAATTTTTATCTCGGTAATGATAGCTTCGCTTGGTTTTTGATTCCCTTCAAAAGTACGAGCATTACGCTCCTTCCATAAACTCCAAGTGATGCTAGCAGGTAATCTATCCCAAAGTTCCTTAGCTTGAGAAGAGAGATGACAGCTCTTCCAATTTTTCAAAAACTCTAACACAGTCGGGTGCAGAGACCCCGTTAAATTCGCGCTGGAAAGAAAGTAATGCCAAACCTCAACTGCAAAAGGACAAGACAAAAGAAAATGATTCGCATCTTCCGCAAAAAGATCACAAAGCTTGCAAATATTTGGTTGTGGGTTGCCGGAACTAGTAGTCAGAGCAATACCCCTCTTCGCAAGTTATCTAAAGTAGGGAGACGACCTAGAGCGGCCTGCCATAAAAAGAACCCCACATTATGAGGCCATAGTAAACCAAATTTTCTATTTTGGGAAGGAGACCACATCTGTATCACCAACTTCAAGCTCATAAGAAGATGCCACGGTGAATAACCCTGACTTATGATTCTTCCAAATCATCACATCCTCTTCCAATTCATCTATAGAAGAATTCTGAAGAACTAGTAATAGAGAAGAAAGTTCTTCAATTTCAATATCATAGAGTCTTCTGTGTGAAACCCCCAAATCCCAAGAAAAAGAAGAAAGAGAAGTAGAACAACATTGCTTAACAGAAGCTCCTTTAAGAGTAGACAATTGGTAGAGATTAGGATATAACGAAGAGAGAATACCTTCATGGAGCCACTGATCTTCCCAAAAGCGCACTGTTTCACCATTTCTAACCTTATATTGCACATTATTAAAGAAATCATTGGAGACAGAGTATATATGTCGCCACACACTAGAACCATAAACCCCCTTTGGTGGTTTAGTTTTCCAACCCAAATTAGTAATTCCATATTTTTCACTAATGATTTTAAACCACAGCGAATTTTTCTCCCTTCCTAGCCTCCACCACCATTTCATGAGCATCGATCTATTAGAATGAGAAAGACTTTTTATACCCAAGTCTCCCCTATTCAGAGGTTTACAAACTGTAGACCACTTGACCCACTTGTGTTTCTTTCCCCGTTACAATCGTCCCACATACAAACTCCTTCAATTTTCTTAATAACAGACTTTGGAGCCATAAAGAAGGAAAAAATAGTAAACATGTAGACCAAGTGAAACATTTTTAATTAAAGGAGTCAATCGCTTTGGAGAGAAATCTTTTCTTCCAATTATCCAACCTATTCTACAAAATTCAAGGATCCTATCCCACTTTGATGTTGACCTTGAATTATCACCAAGGGGCATTCCAAGATATGCAGGCAAAGATTCATAAGTGCACCAAAAACTTCAGCTAACTCATTAATATCTGAACTTCGCTAACACCGAAGACCCCGCACCAGGAAAAATTTGTAGGAAGATTAAGCATATTGAAAAACAAGAAGAATATGTTTTAAGAGCTAACTGATCAACTGCAGCATCCATAAAACTAAAGTATCATCCGTAAATTGCAAATGAGTAACTTTAGTGCCATTATTAGCAACGCAAAACCTCTCAAAAGACCCAAGGCGTAAGCCTCTCAAACATGATATCAGCACCTCGTAAACAAGTAAGAACAGAAAAGGAGAGGGGTCTCCCTTCTTTGACTTGAAAATTTACCATGGGAAGAGCCATTAACAAGAATAGAAAAAGGAACATTTTCTATGCAACCATAATCAAGTTCTCCACCGATCTCCAAAACCCATTCGAAGCAACACTTCATCAACAAAAGACCATTTCACATGATCAAATGCCTTTTCTAGAATCTAGACATTCATTAGCAATGAGGATGCTATCAGTGATTTGCCTACCCTTAATGGAAGCACTTTGGTGATTAGAGATGAACTTTGCAACATAATCTTCAATCTCTCCGCTGAGGCCTTTGAGATAGCCTTATAAATGCTACTCTGGTAGAGGCTCTATAGGACGAAGGTCTTTGATTTCCTACACATTGGGACTTTAGGAATAGAGAAATAAAAAGTGTATTTGAGTCTCCAATTAATAACTCCCCATCTCTCAAAATCCCTGACCACCTTCATTATATCATTCTTCATAAAGTCCCAAATAACTAACTATAACGGAGACTTGAAAGCCATTCGACACGGAGCTTTATCATGTCCTAGATTCTTTAAGAGCTGGCAAAATTTCAGCATCATCCAGGTTTCTCTCTAGCCAACTAGCATCAGAAGAAGAAATGGTGTTAAAATTCATAACTTCAAGCGAAACCTCACAGTCATCATCAGGAAGAAAAACTTTTGAAGTGATCAACTATCCCATCTATTTCCATTTTATCTTCCACCCATGCACATTTATCTTTAGTTTGGCAAAAGTGTTTCTTCTTCTTCTGATTCTGCTATTTGATGAAAGAAGTGGTGTTTCTTTCTCCCCTCTCAAAACCATCTCAATCTAGATTGTTGAAGATAATGAAGTTCTGGCATTATCAACCAAGGTCTCATAATCTTTCCTTAACTTGTTTAGAGAAATCAGTTGATCCGGTTGAAGTCCTTCATCTTCATCACCACCGTTGGTCTAACCATTGAATTTCCTTGAGCTGTGACTCACATTTACGATCAATATTTCTGAAAACATCCTTATTCCAGTCTTTGATTTTATACTTCAACGCCTGAAATTTTTTTAGCGAGAACAAACCCAGCAGACCCCTCAAAAGACAAAGACTGCCACCATTCTTTCAAAAGATCAATAAAACCCCGGCTCCATCCACATTGCTTCACATCTAAAAGGAGGAGGGCCCAGTCTATCAGTTCTCCGGATAAAAGAACTGGCTTGTGATCAGAGAGCGGTCTATTAATCTTCACATCTAAAAGGAGGAGGGCCCCAGTCTATCAGGAACGATCATAATAATCTTTGCTCCACCATGGTAACCACCATACTTGCAAAGTAAAATTGAACGACTACATCCATTCAGCTACTCTCCTAAACCGTTCCTATGATGTTTGTCTACTTCTTGAACTTGTTCAATTTTCTTGGTAGTCATTCTTAGCAGTACCCATTTCTTTTGAAGATTTCTCACAAGAAGGCCGAGGCATATGTCCGCAATAAAAATTTTAGTAATTCTGCCGCGATGTTTTAGTTCCCACTTCCCAGTGGAGAAAGTAGAAAAGCAATGCATAGTCATACAGTGTTAACTGTATAACTGGAGTGTAAGGAAAAACAATCACAACTATAAGAAAAAATAAATGGGTAGAAGAACAAAACAAAATATCTATATTTCTCTTGGTTACATTGATTTGGAAACTAATCGATGGAACCGTAACAGAAACATTATGTAACTATTGATCTTCAAAAATCCTTCAAAGTAAGTTCAATTTCTATCAGACTCTCACCTTCTTACATTATGTAACATTATGTAACTAATGAATAAAGACTTTTCGTATTCACTAGATTTTAGAGATGAAATTACGAGATCATTTTATAAGACTGCTACGGCCTATAATGGAGAGAGATGGTGGCATTTTTTACCGATTATAGACTGAAAATATTTCACTCCGAAATCACACATCAATAGACTGAAAGATATCACTCTGGAGTACACACCCGTAAAGTGGATGGAGTGCAAGTGTAATTTTACTTTCTTTACATAGTTTATTACATTTTAACAGGGCCAGATTTCACAATCCATGCATGTTGGTCCAGCAACAGAACGCACAATGTAAATACACCGTTCAGTCTACATATGACACCACTGGATGGGAAATTCAAGACTGACCATAAATCTTGAGTATAAATCTTGACCTTGAGGATTCCAAAATATGCACTCATTTCACACTAATTTTTTTTCAACTACAGAACATAATGCTGGGACAAGCACACCCACCAAAAAAAAATAAACATGGCCAAAAGGAAAAGCCGAGCTCCCTGTATGTATCTCCAAGTTGTAAGTTCATTTAGTCTCTCTTGAGCTTCAAATCCTTCCTTCAAGACCCTTCAAATCGCTTGTTTTCATGGAGATTGATCCTGCTATTTTGGTAATACTGTGACTTCCTTTATAGATCCACAACCTGCTGTAAATAAATAATTATCTGTTAAAATTCAGCGAACAACAGAATCAAATCTACAAGATAGTCTCAAGTTCTAAACACATATTTATCTGGAGAAACTCCGTCATAAAGGACCAAATAATCTCATTGTGTTACCTTACTTTTTCTAACATACATTGGATAACTACTTGCATAACTGAATCTCGAAGTTGAATCTTCTACTGCGTGGATCCTTACATTAAACTAAGCATAGAGCGAACCCCTGTATCAAGTTCTGATATCATAAATGGCATCCACATAACTTATGCAGTTCACTATTACTTACAATATGTAGGATTTAAAAAGATATGAAGACTAAACATACCACGAGAAAAATGACAAGATCTTTTGGCACAACAAATGTAAAGCAGCACAAACTAATGAAACCATATTTATCAATATATTAACACCTCATGGCCATTGCAGAGTCTCAAGACTCTCAACCTCTTATTTTTTTCTTATCTATACTTCCAGGCATCTGCAGTTGACAAATATGACAAGTGTTCTACCAATTATTTTTTATTTTTATCTGAATTTCGAAGTCTTTATCCTACAATTCAGGATGATCTATGGATATATCAAATGAAAATCATCCGTATACAGTAGATCTAATGATTTTTCTCATTTTAAACCTGACCAGAACTAAAGAACAATGAAATTAAACTTACGGCGACGGAGAACACGAAGTTGCATGCCTTCACCAGTGGGTGAAACCATGGGAAAACGAGATCGCCTTTTTCAGGTCCATTAGGTTGTTACATGATCGATCCTGCAAAATCCTTTGAAAAACCAAAACAATTAGAAACGATTTATATTTATTCTAACAAAAAAAATATGAAATGCAGAAAAAGTAAGATATATCATTCACGTTTGAGAGGAGATATCATCGTGCTAAATATATAATTTTTGTTATTAGTGATCCTCAATATCACATGCCATGATCTATTGATCTGTGGTGGTTTGGGGCGGCGTAAAAAATAGAGAGGAAGAGTGAGAGAAGGAAGAAAATAAACTAAAGATAAGGCAACAGAGATTGGGGACATCAAAAGCTGAAATTTTTGTCATTGTAGGATTACGCATTGTTTTATTGGCAAGTGTATCTGCTAGTACCCACTGCCACAAGTACAATTATGGCATCAATTCCCAATTGTTAACTGAAAATATCACTTTGAAGTCACGCATCAATAGACTTAATGATATCATCCACTAATGTGAATAACCCAAAGAAATCAATACCCAAAATGTATGTACTTGGTGTACAAGTGCAATTTTACTTTCTTTACCTAGTTCACTACGTATTAACAAAGATTTAGATGGCGTAATCCATGTTGGTCTAGCAATAGAACCCACAATTTACATGTTACAACACCCTATGGTAAATTCAACATTGACCACACCTTCAGTATAAACCTTGACCTTGATTTCTAGAAGATTCACTGTTTCAGCATCTTGATTTCAAGAGCTCCATTATGTATCTTCTCGTTGTAAGCTCCACACAGTCATCTTGAACTTTAAATCCTTCCTGCAAGGCCCTTAAAATCCCTTTGTTCTCATGGCATTTGACCCTACTAGTTTGGTAATAGTGTGACTTCCTTATGGCTGCACAACATGCTAGCGTTTAACAAAAACCAAGATACATCTCAAGTTCTGAACACCAAAAAATCAATAAAGTGAAGAACAACACTCATTGTTAGCCAATAAACAACACCAAGTCAAAACTCTACCAACCATGCATCTTATCTAATCATCTACAATCCACCGAATTCAAACAGTTCTTTCGATTTTAGACTCTGTATTAAACTCACCTAGTGACAAAATTTGATTGCCCATTTGTGTTTGATTCACCGAATTCTCAACCTCTTCTCTTTCTCGGCTTCAATTTCAGGCCCATGTAATTGACAAATATGAAATTAGATGGAAGTCTTTTAAATCCACAATAAATTTTTTTTTCTTTACGATTCTAAATCTAGCTCCGCGAAAGATTTATCAAGATATACGTGGAAGAAGGAAATCAAACAATCTCCTGTAGAATACATATTACATTGACAATTCTTATCAATAACACATACCTTCTCTGTCAAATTCGTGATCTGTTGTTTCATGTCGATTACATCTTTCTGCGTGACTGGAGCAACATTAATTCTTTATTACAAGTTGTAATATAGATCTACAAAAAGTTAGATCTAAGTATACGATTGAGAGGAGACATTTGATTGTGCTGAATATGTAGTGGTTGTTGTAGATGATCATCATCGACGCCAATCGGACGATCGGTGCCGGTGGAGGTGGTGGTGTTTGAGGCGGCGTAAAAAACAAGAATGAATCTAAGAGTGAACCTAAACGCAGTAGCTTTATATAGGGGGACCGAAGGAGTGAGATTCGGGTCTCATTTTCTTAACCCGGTCCATTGATAAGCCCTCCCAAAGAATCAGGTCCGTCCCACCATTGATTTAAACCATGAGAATAAAATTGCGACCAGGATTCAAACCAGCTTCGAAAATGTATCCAACTTGCATGTATTACAAGTATTCAATAACTTAAACACTCCATAATCTTAACTTTGTCCTGAGGGTGTGGATTCCAAGAATCCAGATCTACGTACCCAGGCGCATGATGCTCCTTCTTGGTTAGCGAACGTCAAATCCCAACATGGTGGAACTTAGGCCCGGAGCGGCTGTCGAGAATACCAAGATAGGAACACATCCTCATGTTAGCGTCTCTCCCAATAACGTTGTTGCATCACCTACTGACTACGGTAACATTGAATGCACTCCTCAAGCTGCACACCGCCAATCACTGTAGGGCAGGCCAGCAGCCTCCTCTAGTGTCTCTCATGCCAACCCTCTAATCACAAAGAATGAAAATATCTCTTCGGGTGTCACGCCACCTCGTCACTAGGGCAGAGAGCGCCGCGAGTTCCTAATGCTTCGTCTAGCATGGCGCCTCCAGACCACAACTAAGGGTTCCAACTACCCCGTAGACGGACGAGAGACCTGAGGGACGAGGAAGTCGTCCTTATGTCACGACGGAGATGCTCGCCGAGCCCGAGTTGATATGGTTTCAATGCGAAAGGAGGTACTCATCTTTCTCAAGACCCTGACAGAGCGACTACCACGTGAGTCGCGTCCTCCGCAGCCGCTTAGAACGTCTCCAACAACTCCCGACGCCGACACCTCGGCGGATACCCTCCACGGATGAGGAAACTCGCCCAGAACCCGCTTGAAAGAAATCCAGCCACCCAACTCGTCACGCGGGAAGATCTGGAACAACTTCTCCGCAACCGAATCCAAGAACAATGAATGGGATGCATCATCACCAACCCCCTTACCCATCGAAATACAGAGAATCCCTCTCTCAAGGGGGTACTCTTCTCCTCAATTTACCTCAGACGATGTATAGGAGTGCACATGAGCATGTCTCCCGTTTCCTGGAATCCCTAGGTTAACATGAATATAATGTTCTTCGTTTAAGGGAATTCTCGAAATCACTTACCTGAAGGGCGTATACATGGTACAACAACATCCCACCTAACAAAGATTCCCAAGCTGGGTAGCATGGTCACTCACGCTTTACAAGAAATACTTCTTCGTTAATGCAGAACCAGAGTTACTTTCAGACCTCGGAAGAATGTACCACTGGGATAACGAACATCTAATGATTTCGTCAAAGGTTCAGTGGTTCAAGCACTCGAATGGTCACGACCCAAACGTGATCGAGGCAACAGGCGGGTGAACAGCGTGCATCAAATGGTATGGTTCTGACTTACCGCGCCTTGCTAAAGAACTTGCGCTTCCAAATATTCTCCAGAACTCCATGAAGCCAGACGATCACGCAACAACATCACCAGCACATCGAAAGAGCTAGGCCAACTCGAATCAAGAAACGCGTGGAAACTCGCGGAGTAGACGCCTCATCGACGAAGCAATTTAATGCCGGCTCATCCTCCGTGAACATAGTAAACGAAAGGGGAAAAAGGAAAGCCCCAACTACGAGCCACCAGCTAAAATGTGAAGCGCCGTTACACGCAACCCTCGCCACGAAAGACGGGAGTCACTAAAAACTCCCATGCGGCATCATTAGACCTAAGGAAATACCCTTGGTTCCTGGTTTCCATCGAGGAGGTGATTGACCTCCTAGAAGCCTGGTTCAAGATGATGTTATCGGTGCCACATCCCAGACGTCCACCAACTGAGGCGAGATGGCGAACCTCAAGTACTGCCATTACCACGGGTTCGTTCCCACCGCTGGGCCCGACGTTACCTTGAGGCCCAAGCATATTTTCAAAGAAAGGATAGAGGCGGAGAACTCCAACTAGGAGACGAAAGAGTGCATATTTTACGCCTCCAACGTTCCACCAGAGAAATCATACCCACATACTAATTTTCTGAAATTATCGTAATTGTACTTGATTCATAAAATGAAGAAAACTACTCCCTCCGTCCCACTAATAAGTGACCTAGTTACTTTTAGATTTTGTCCCACCATTAAGTGACCTATATCCACTAAATGAGAGATATTCCTAAAATTATCATTTTAATTGATTATAAAAATATAAGAAATGCATAATATAATAGTCATGTTTATATTCGTTACGTAGGTGTTTTAAAATGATTTTCAACCCATGCAGTTTGCGAATATCCGTGGTGTAGTTTGAGAGAAATCATTTCAAAATTTCACTATTTATTATCCATAAGGGTATAAATATAAAGTGCTTAAAAATACTTTTCCCCTTACTTGCCTTAAAAATTGTGCAACCCTTGAACTAGGTCACTAGCCAATAGTGGGACGGAGGGAGTATTTCTCGGAGTCAAAAAAGTAGAAAAGCAATTAGCTTATGAGTGGACTTTAAGAAACAAACTTTTACAACTATAAGAATAAATGATTGGGTGGAAGAACAAAAACAAACATCTGCTTTGAAATATTTAAGTTCTGCCAATTTCTCTTGCTCTATTTGATTTGGAAAACTAGCAGATGGAATTGAAATGATGTTGGAGAGATTCGAACACAAGCCTACTGTGGGAATTGAAATGGAAAACTCAATGTATATACAATCCACATATTACACCACTGGATGGGAAATTCAACATTAACCACGCATACATCTTGACTAGTAGAGGATTTCCAATTCTCCCAAAGATTCACTCATTTAAAGGGTACCTCAGTTGAATTAAATGATTAGTCCTGTTAGAATCATGCCTTGATCCACTACCTAATTTCAGAACACAATGCTCAGCCGCGCACACACATCAAGGAAGAAGAATACACAGCCAAAAAAATAGGCATCCACTATGTATCTCCCAATTAAGTTAACTGATCCCATCAAATCTCCTTGCATGGAAATTCACCCAGCTAGCTTGGTAATAACCTGGCTTCCTTTATGGCTCCCGCTCCACACAACATGCTGCAAACGGAACTACTATTTCTTTAGTTTTCAGCAATTAACAAAAACAAAATTTGCCAATTACATTCAAGTTCTCAATATTCAATACTCCTTAGAATACCAGTCTCTAATAATGCTTACGTTTTATTTTGTTAGCTACAATACATGCTTCTCGCAATCATGGCTACAACTTTATGCTGATAAACTCTATTTCAATGATCAGAATTACACATTTTACATCTAGAAAGACTAACATGAAAACATTATCATACAATTTAAGATCTACAAGACATATATAACAAATGAAATCATCCATATACAAGTTATGTTAAAGTTAAAAACAGAAGACAGTAGATCTAATGGTTTGTCTCAAGTTAAACCTTGACTACAAACTAGAAAATCAGTTAAACTTACGTCCCACTTATATCATATCGAAAGAGAAACAGAAGTAACTTTGAGGACCATTCCCGAGCTTGAAAAAATTGGAATCAATCACCTTAGAGGATTTATTTTTTTCCGTTTGCGTAGGAGAAATTATTGTGCTGAATGTATAGTTGTTGATTGATCATCTACATTTGAGGCCATGATTTATTGATCTGTGGTGGTGGTGCACGGAGTGGGAGTGAGAGAGGCGGTAAGAATGAAATCTGATTCGGGGAGAGAAATGAACCCTAAACGCGATCGTTTAAATAGGAGGACTGGAGGAGGGGGATGGATCTGGGTCCCGTTTTCTTTAACCCGGCCCATTACTAATCCCTAAGAGAGGTAGTTGTAGTGCATCCAAGCTCTCGCTATTTTCTTTCGAGCACATCTTTCTTTCAGAAAGTGCAATGAGAAATGCTGTTGAGAGCTCAAAAGATCCAGGAAATGAGTGAAGACTTTTTCTCATTCACAGAATTAAGAGAAATGAGAAAGTTTTGAGATCATTTAAAAATCTAAGTCACTTTTCATATCGAGTTCACAAGAGCTTATATTAATGAATTAATACCCGACCAAATATAGACTGAAAAATATCACTCTGAATTGAAATCACATAAATTGGTGTATGTGGAGTACACGTGTAATTTAACTTTCTTTACCGAGTTTTTACCGCATGTTAACAGGGTCAGATGTACTCTGTTGGTGTAGCGGATGCACCGTTCACTCTACATAGTAGACCACCCTATGGTAAATTCCACTCTTTCAGCAGTATTCCAGATGATTTCTTTGTAACTTGCTGGTCTTATATGCTCCACTAATTTCTTTCACCTTCAGAACATAGTGCTGGGATGCACACAACCATCAAAAAGAAACAGACATACCAAAAGGAATTAGACGGGCTCCATTATGAATCTCCAAGTTGTAAGTTCAAGTCAGTTGCTCTTGAGCTTCAAATCCTTCCTGCAAGACCCTTCAATTCCCTTGTTTTCACTGACATTTGACCCTGGTAGTTTGTAATAATGTGACTTACTTTGAGCATTCACAGCATGCTAAAAAAAATAATTATCTGTTAAAAAATCAGCGTCTAAAAAACACAAAACCTGCAAGATACATCAAAAGTACTAATCAAGTACACAAACTCCCGTTATGAAGGACCAAATAATCTCTCAAGTCTGTTGAATTACTTTTCTTATAATAGGATAAGTACATGTATAGCTGCATCTGGTTAAAGTTGAGTCTTCTACAGCTTCGTATCTTTAAATCTAAATAAGTGGGTATCCAGTTCTGTTGATATCTAGTTCTGATGATATCACGATAACAAATGGTTGCTTGATTTTCTACTTGGTCGTTTTGTAAGGTCAAATTCATTGAAAAGATAGTATGAAATTTTGTATTTGATATTTTGGTAGAAACTGCAAGACTGTAAACAATGAACAAAAATTGTGATTTGAAAGATATGAAATACAAAACATTCCACCAGAAAAGTCACAAGAGCTTTATCAAATTGATTCGTAGCAGTACAAATTCATCAAACCATATTAAATCAATGATATTGTAAATGAAAACATGTATCTCAATTGATTTTATGCATCATCCTTCATTTATAGAATAAGTTCCTTATCATGCATCAGCTATTAGACTCGCAATAAAATTACAAAATTATCAAGTTTGTATCCTATGACCACTTTCTCCCACAATAATCGAAACACAGTTTGCCAGAATTGGCCAGCCATCTAATATCTACCATATTAAAACAGTTCTACATGATTCTTAGTAGTCATATGCATACGATACTCATAACTACTGACAAAGTTTGATACCTCACAGCCTTTGTGTTTTTCCGACCAAGTCTGACAACTTCAATATCATTTAGCTCTTTCGAGACCCTGCATTGGACAAATATGAAATCAGGACATATATTTTAAATCAACACTATAACATTATTCTCCTCTAGATTTCCAAGTCTTTCTCATAAAAGCTATATCCTCCAATTGAAGACTTAAACTAAACTAATTATGAAAATTCCACTTATTGCCAAAATTAAAAATGAATTTCTGATTAGTTGATGATGGGTTTTAACCAGTGTCTTCGTGAACACCGTCGCCGATAGCACCGAAATTCAGCACGTTGAATGTTGGTATTGACATTGTCCTTTGTGGCAGGTTTTGGTCTATAGCTGATTCTGCAAGGTAGATAGATCGCTTAGTAAGGTAATTAATCGTTAACAATCAAAGAGATTAACATGAAACGGTTTGATATTTTTCTGTATATGAACATGGAGAATTAACAAATATGAAATCAGGACATCTATTTTAAATCAACACTATAGCATTATTCTCCTCTAGATGGTTTATGTCAGGTTAAACCATTATTCTCCTCTATAATATCAAATGGAATCATGCATCTAAAAACTAAGTTAATTATCGAAGACAGTAGATCTAATGGTTTGTGTCAGGTTAAACCATGACCACAGACAACTAGGGGAATGAAAAGTTAGTAAAGAAAGGTCAAAAGAATCAAGGAAATTAAACTTACCCCAAACATACAAGGGAGAGATAACCCACGCATAAATCCGACAAGTTGGTTATAGATCCATTAACGAGCTGGGTATGCCGTAATCAATCACCTTGAACAAAAAAAAGAAACAACAAACAATTAATGTTAATTGATAACAGAAATAATAAAAACGAAATGTAGAAAAAATAAGATATAGATTAATACGTTTGAGAGGAGATATCATTATGCTAAATTTGAAAATATTGTCGTTGATGATCATCAAAAACATCACAAGCCATGATCTATTGATCTGTGGTGGTGGTTGTTTGAGGCGAAGAACAGGGACGAAGAGGGTGAGAGGCAGCAAGGATCAATTCTAAGAAGGAGAGGAGAGAATGAACCCTAAACGCAATCGCTTAAATAAGAGGACCCCAGGAGGGGATGCGGGTCTCATTTTCTTTTAACCCGCCCATTGCTTAGTGTTTCGAATCTCTAAGATGGTAAAACTTGTGTTTCTTCTTATTTTTGCCTCACTGGTACATACTCTTAGCTTTTTTTACGTTGTCAACCCGATATTGACCCCTCGCTAAATTCATGTGTTTCCGATCGACTTACAGAGATTGAACTTGAATTTGACCATCCCCACTTAAACAATTGATATCCGTGCAGGTATGCTCCTAAAACGTACCTTTCAAATTCTGCTTAAAATCTTGAAATTGTTCAAGTTTGCAGGTAGTTTTTGCTCAGCAGTACCTATTTCTCTTGAAGAATGCAATCAGTTTCAAGGATTTCGATATTTTCCTAAGTTTTATGTTCATTTTTCCACCGTTGAGGTAAGAACATCATATTAATCTTTGCTCCACCATGGTCACCAACATACTTACAAAGTAAAATTGAAAGACTACATCCATTTGAACTTGTTTGTCTGCTTCTTGAACTTGTTCTATTTTCCTGGTAGTGGTTCTTACAAGAAGGCCTAGGCATATGTCCGCAATAAAAGTTTTAGTAATTCTACCGCGATGTTTTAGTTCCCACTTCCCAGACCCCAGTGGAGAAAGTAGAAAAGCAATGCATAGGTCATACAGTGTTAACTGTATAACTGGAGTGTAAGGAAAAAAAATCACAACTATAAGAAAAAATAAATGGGTAGAAGAACAAAACAAAATATCTTTATTTCTCTTGGTTACATTGATTTGGAAAACCGTAACAGAAAACATTATGTAACTATTGACCTTCAAAAATCCTTCCTGCAAGACCATTCAAATCGCTTGTTTACATGGCAATTGACCCTGCTAGTTTGGTAATAATCTGGCTCCGCTAATGGCTCTGCACAACATGCTGCAAACAGAACTACTATGGCTTAAAATACAGCTATTAACAAAATCAAAAAATTTGCAAGTTACATTTCAAGTTCTCAATTAGAATATCAGTCTCTAATCATGCGTACCTTTTCTTTTGTTGCCTACCTCTTAATCATGGTTTTTCATTTAGAGAATTATCAGTAATTTACTAACTGCTTATTATAAATCTATGACCACTCTTTCTCACAGGTAAAAGTACTCAGAAAAATAATAATCATCTAAGGGTTGTCAACACTCATCGGCTAGCACATGAACAACACCAAGTCAAAACTCTTGCCAGTGTGCGTCTTATCCAGTCATATGTAAATGAAACTAACCATTAGTGATAATATTTGATTCCCCGTTTGTGTGTTGCCATTGAAAAGTCCAGGCAACCCAAAGAAAACGATTAGTCCCAACCTCTTCTATTTTCTCAGCGCTAATTTCAGGCACCTGCAATTGGTAAATATGAATTCAGGGGCATGTCTTATAAATCCACACTTAACTTTTTATTTTTCTCTAAATTTCAAAGTCTAGATCATGAAAGATTTTAGCCTACAATTGAAGATCAGATCTACAGACGTATCAAACGAAACCATCCATCTACGAATTATGTTCTGTTAAACATAGAAGACAGTACATCGAATGGATCCAAAGGAAATTGAACTTACTATGAAAATTTCTAGAGGTTGCGTGTGATCCCTATTCAGATGAGAATAAGGGAAAAAGAGAAGCAGATTTTAGTCCATTCAGCCAATTGATCACAGCGAATCTATCTCCTAAAGAAAAAGAAAGAAACAAGAAACGATCTATGTGAGAGGAGAAATCATTGTGCTGACTCTGTAGTGGTTGTTGTTGATTATCATTAACATCAGAAGCCATGATTTATTGATCTGTGGTGTTGGTGTTTGTTTGAGGCGGCGAAGAACAGAGACGAAGAGAGTGGGAGGCGGTAAGAGTGAATCTATGGACTAAAGAAATGAACCCTAAACCCAATCTGTTAAATAGGAGGACTGAAGGATGCGGGTCTCATTTTCTTTCACCCGGCCCATTACTGTATTTTACTCTCCGGCACTTGTATGTTTATCAAGTTTTTTTTTACCTCTCCCCTTGTCATTTACCTCGATTGAGAGAGTAAAATGGAGTTTATAATGAATTACTATAAACTAGAAGATATCATCACTATGGTAATTATAAGCTTCCTTTCAAAGTTCCACAACTTTATCAGATGTGGTTTAGAAGCTTCAAAATTACCATAGTGATGAGCCCTTGGCCATATTCGGAGAGACAAGTGAAGAGCCGTCTCCACCACTAGCAAATGAAGGTGTGATTAGCCAGGAAGATGGTATCGAAAGGAGGGGAGTTCGAAGCTGTTAGTTCGGAGCTTTTAATATGGATGGTAAATGTTGAAGAGGATTTCTGATTCTTCTAAAGATTCTTTTAATATGGGAGATATATAGTTGCTTTGGAGACGGCGCAAATCAGGGAGGAAAATTGTGAGAGGCGGCAAGAATGAATCTGATCCATCAAGTCTTCTACAATTTTGTATCTGGTTAAAATTAAGTCTTCTACAATTTTGTGTCTTTAAAATACTTCATGGCATCCAAAAATTGATAACCATCTAGGAATTGTTTGCCTGAGCCGAGGACACCAGTCATTTGCTAGCACATTAACAATCATGTGGATGAGCATCTTATCTAACCATCTACCAGATTTAGAACAGTTGTATCTGATTCTTAGATACCCATAGTTGTTGTATTTTTGCGATGAAGTCTCCACATCTTATTCTTTTAGCTCTATTCCTAGACCACCTGCGGTTGACAAACATCAAATCAGATGACGTCTTTTAAATTCAAAATAATTTTTTATTTTACTTTAAGTTTGTAATTCTATCCATGAGAGACTTATCCTACAGATATATCAAATGAAATCATCCATCTACAAATTTTGTTAAACTACATAGAAGATATATAGTGCATCTAAGGGTTAGTAACACAGGAACAAGGAATTTAAACTTACATCAAGAAAGAACACCAGGATATGCGCCCCATCAATGTGAAATCAAAGGAGTCGAAGAATTTCTTCTAGGTCCATTAAGAGAAATGACTGGACTGACAGCAGATACCTTGAAAACACAATGAAAAAGGATACAATTCATATATAATAATTCAAAAAAAAAAATTGTAGGAAATCTAAGATCTATATTGCTTACATGTGAGAGGAGATATCATTGTGCTAAGTATGTAATTGTTGTTGATGATCATTGACATCAGATGGCATGATCTATTGATGTGTGGTAGTGGTGGTGGTTTGAGGGGGCGTAAAAACAGAGATGAAGAGAAAGAGAGGCTGTAAGAAACTAAAGTAAGGATGAACGAGAAAAACCCTATAAGAGATATTTATATAGTATGGGTAAAGAAGCAACAATATTATTACACTTTGATTACACAACTGGTGTGTGCAAGTATAAACATTTTTTGCTATATTGTGTGTGTTCCGAATACAGGCAATTCATCAACTTGAATTTCTTTGCAATATAATAACTTTTGTGCGCCGTGAGTTAACCGGTTGCATTTTTCTCCCTTCCAGGTGACAGATTTTCTCAGAACATTTTTTTTTTCAGTTCGCTGATAATTTTTGAGTGATTGCAGTAATGTATTCCTAGTTCTGCCTCATTGTACAGATTTGAAGTATTCGTGTTAACAAAAATTTGTAGTAGAATGTGAGCTCCCATAAAATGATATTTTCGATTAGTTGGATTTGTCTTGTGGAATTTTAGCTTGGGTCAATTGCGAACCTTTATTTCGGTATAAGGACTCCAGCATTGCGGTTAGGTGATCAGTTACTGATGTTATATGTGTTTCCCATTGATATCTCTTCAACATGATCAGCACTAACAAATTTCTTAAAATTGTTTCAACTTCTCATGACATGTATCCACATTTCGTGAATGGTTTCACAACATGAACATATCCGTCAAGGCTGACTGCTTGTGTATGAACATTTGGGTCCGCATGAAAACGTTAATGCTTTTCTAGAACCACGTTACTGCATGTAAATTTTCCGCAACCATTCAACCAAAAAAAAAACATAATCCATCCAATATCAAAATCAACATTGACGCTTTCAAAAAAGAAAATCAACATTGACTATGAACAACCATCTTATTTGTTGTGCATGGGCATTGGGTTTCTTGTACTTTAGGACAGCGAAATCATGCTTTGTGCACCATGAGTTAACTGGGTGCATGTTTCTCCCCTCCTAGTGCGCGGATTTTCTCAGAACAGATTTTGATTTTAGTTTGCTAATAAATTTATAGATCCACATATTATTGAGCCAAATCCCTCTAATTTCACTATATGTTGGTAAATGCAATAATTTTAAGTGCAACTGTGTTGGGTTTCTCCTATTTTTGCCTCATTGCACAAATTCTATGCTTTTTATACTTAGAACATCATATTCATCTTCGATTCACCATTTTGTTAACGTGCATAAGTTTTAGTACTAATTTTGCCATGCTCAAGAAAAAAGTGTTTCACCCAACACGTGAAAAAAGTTTGTACAGAGTAGAGTACGTTGTGCGAGAGCATTTCAATATCTTATCAGCGGCTTGCGGACGAAGACCAATATCTTATCAGCGGCTTGTGGACGAAGATGAACGAAAATGATTATAAAATCATATACCAACACAGTACTGAATGATATCAATCGGGTAAATCAAAAGAATTAGGCTAATCAACACAGCACTTTCTATTTTACTCAAAGAATTCTGCAGATAACCACTTACTGTTGAGCCCATTCTTATCCTACAGAACAAATAATTTATCTAATTTTGCCAAGTTTTCTAATTGATGTAATCGTAACACAAAACACAATGTATATGCGGTATGTTGGTTCAGCGACGTATCTGCATCATTCAGTCCACATCTTACACCACTGGATAGGAAATTCAACATTAACCACACATCCATCTTGAGTAGAAATCCTGACCTAGGGCATTTCTACATACTACCTTAGTTAGATTAAACCTTTTTCCGTATCATGCCTCGCTGGTGCTCTTTGCAACATTAAGTAATTTCTTTCTGCTTGAGAACATAATGCTCAGACGCGCACACACATCAAAGAAGAAAATGGACAGCCAAAAGAAATAGGCCTCCACTTCGTATATTTCCAAATTAAGTTCACTCAGTCACACCCTGGATCTTCAAATCCTTCCTGCAAGACCCTTCAAATCGCTTGTTTACATGGCATTTGACCCTGCTAGTTTGGTAATAATCTGGCTCCGCTTATGGCTCTACACAACCTGCTGCAACCTATTAACAAAATCAAAATTTGTAAGTTACATCTCAAGTTCTCAATAATTAGAATATCAGTCTCTAATTCTGCTTAATATTTTTCTTTTATAAGCTACAATACATGCTTTTGGTTACAATTTTTATGCTATAATACATGCTTAGGATCACATATCTACAAACACTAACATGAAGATAGATAGGAGATAAAAGTACATACCTAACATCTATCTGCTCATGCCTTTGAAGAGAGCTACCTTAACTGCATATATGACAAATGAAATTAGGTGTCTTTTAAATCCACAATTTATTTACATTCTGCTTCAAAATTTTTCTAAGTCTATAAACATATCAAATGGAATCATCAATACAAAATTTTTGGTAAATTAAACATAGAAGATAGTAGATCTGATGGTGTGTCTCAAGTTAGACCCTGAATACAAACTAGGAAACCACTTAAACTTTTACCCCTATTCATATTCATAACACAACGAAAGAGAATAGAATTTGTTTAACGATATCTCATTAATTACGTTTGAGAGGTTGAAATCGTTGTGCTGAGTATGCAATGATTGTTTTGTGGATGATCATCATGAACATCACAAGCCATAATCTATTGATCTGTGGTAGTGGTGATGTTTGAGGCGGCCTAGATCTGTGATGGTGGTGAGGCGGCGTAAAAACATAGAGGAAGAGTGAAAGAGGCTGTAAGAATGAATTTTAGAGAAATGAACCCTAACGCAATTGCTTAAATAGGAGGACTGATGGAGGTGGATGCGGGTCTCATTTTCTTTAACCGGGCCCATTACTAAGCCGGGAGGTGGCTTAGGTTGTCTTGAATCTTGATAAATTGGTAACATTTACAGTGCAACGGAGGGGGTAAAAATTCAACAATTTGATTAGAGTGTAGAATGGAGTGTATCTATCTTTTCTAAAGTGTAACGCTCCTGGTTAGGCAAAGATTGATCACGAAGTTATGAGATCATTTTTGAAAAGGTGTTGTGGCCTATTATATGAAGTCATATGGTCCTTTATCGGTCTCAAATTCTTTCGCTTCTGATCTCGAGGGTACATAATGACTTTATGGAGCAATATCAAGGCAACAGAGATTGGGATATGCAAATGCTGAAAGTTGTCATTGTAAGATTACGCATCGTTTTATGCTAATTACTTACCACTAAAGACTGCAATTACAGGGGCATTATTTCACAATTATTGACTGAAAGATATCACCCAGAAGAGATATTACACACCTAAAGTGGACAGAATAGTAATCGAAATAATTGTGTACGCGAGTTCAAGTGTAATTTTACGTCTTTACAATGTTGGTCAAGCAACAGAACGCATACTGTGTTGGTTCAGAGTGTGCATCGTTCAGTGCACATATTTTACACCACTAGACGGGAAATTCACATTGATCTTTGAGGATTTCCAAAAGATTCACTCTTTCATTTGTACCTTAGTTGGACAAGCTCATTTGCTAGCACATTAACAACACCAACCAAAAAAACTCAACTCGTTCTGGATCTATGATTCTACGCCCATAGCACCAGCAATTGATAAATATCAAATCAGATGAAGTCTTTTAAATCCACAATAAATTTTTTTTTTTGCTCTAAATTTCAAAGTCTAGCTCATGAAAGATGTTATCCTACAATTGAGATCTACAGATATAACACAAATGACATCATCCCTTTACAAATTTTGTTAAACTACACATAGCAGACAGTGCATTAAGAACATAAGAGGTCGAATATGCACCCCATTCTTGTGACATCAAGGGAGAAAAAAACTTCAGAATTATAAGAATAAATAAATGGGTGGAAGAAAATAAATTAATCTAATTTTTGCCAAGTTTTCTTGGTTTAATTGATTTGGGAAACTAAATGATGGAATCTTAACAGAAAACACAATGTACTGTTAAGAGTTTTACAGTCCACATATTACATCACTAGATGGGAATCCACACATGCATCTGGAGTAGAAATTTTGATCTCAAAGGATTTCTAATTCTCCCAAAGATTCAATCATTTCAACATTAGCTCAGTTGGATTAAACGATTAGTCATGTCAGAATCATGCCTTGCTAGTGTTCTTTACTCACAAGTTCACTAAGGTCTTTCTTGATCTTCAAATCCTTCTTGCAAAACCTTTGAAATAGCTAGTTTATAGGGTGATAGACCCTGCTAGTTTGGTAATAGTCTGGCTTCCTTTATGGCTCCGCACAACATGCTGAAAACAGAACTACTACTTCTTAGTTGTCAACCTTAGTTGCCCTAAGTAGGTTGACTCCGACTTCTATATGCTTTTGCAAACAATAGCTATCGTACCTGCATTAAACAAATATGAAATTAGGACATGTCTCTTAAATCCATAATTTTTTTTTCATTCTGCTCTACATTCTTTTCAAGTCTATAGACATATCAAATGGAATCATTTATAAAAAAAATTGGTAAATTAAACATAGAAGACAAAGGTAAGCAGCACACTCATAAAACCATGTTTATCAATGATATTAAGTTATTAACGAAGTCTACCAAATATAATTGATTGCTTCAGAAACTCATTCTAAGAAAATTAAAATAAAAGATTTTACTCATTGTCCTTCATTTCCCTGTGAGAAAGGTATATACTGGACAAAAAATGAAAATCATCTAAGCATTGTTTGCCTGAGTCAAAACAATGAACTTGTCATGTGTTTTTGCGGTTCTGTCCAACAGCTTGAACCCATCCTAGCAAGCATGATAAATCAGTACGACGTCATTTTGTAAAATTCATTTGACTTCTGACAACGGGACTTGATCAGTCATTAGTTGGTTGTTGACAGGTCTGAGAACATGGGTTCAAAGCAAGTTCTCACATGAACAAACAAAGGAGTAATCAACAAGTTCTCCTAGTTGTGAGTTTAGTCAGTCACTCTTGAGCTTCAAATCCTTCCTGAAAGACCCTTCAGAATTGCTTGTTTAATTTCATGGTGATTGACTGCTAGTTTGTTAATAGTCTGACTTCCACTATGGCTCCACAATTCTCATTTACTAACATTAACAACACCAAAAGTGAGATCTCATGTCTATGTGCAACTTATCTAATCGTCCGCCATCTACCAAATTTAAACAGTTCTGTCTAACTCTTAGATGGATCATATTTATATGAAACAATCACCGCCGGTGACAAAATTCGACACATCAAACCCGTGTATTGTTGAAACGACTTCTCAACCTCTTCAATTGTTCTGGGATGTTTCCTTGAAACTGCATTTGACAAATATGAAATCAGGACAAACCTTTTAAATCCACAAACCTTTTATTTCTTATTTACTTCAAGTCTTTTATAAATGAAGATCTACAGACATATATATATCATAGTAAGAAAGTAGATCTAATGGTTTGTCTCAAGTTAAACATGGCTACAAACATCTAGGGTGACGAAAGGAACAAGGAAATTATACTTACATGAACAAAGTCCAAGAGGTTGCCCATGCACCCGATTCAATTGAAATAAAGGCTGAAGGAGAAGTTGCTTATGGATCCATTGACAGCATGGAAAAGCTTAAATCAATTTCCTTCAATAAAGAAAGAAACAAGAAAGGATTTAATATTTAATCGAACAAAGAAAAAAATGAAATGTAGAAGAAGTAAGATTTAGATTACTTACATTTGAGAGGAGAAATCATTATGCTGAGTATGTAGTTGTTGTTGATGATTGTAAACATCACTAGCCATAAGATCTGTGGGGGCGGCAGTGGTTTTTGAGACCACGTTAAACAAAGAAGACGAGTCAAGAGACTAGAGAGTCAGACGCTGTAAGAATCAAAATCCTAAGGCAATCGCTTAAATAGAATGACTGAAGGGTAAACTGATAAAAGTAAAAACATTATCACACTTTGTTTACAGAAACGACTGGTGTGTAAATTTGACGCTTTCATGGCCTAGGCATATCGCCACAGAAAAAGTTTTAGTGCTATTTCTTCGATTCTTGAATGTTTCTCCTGATGCTGCAAGCAAAAGTTTGAGCAGAGCACGTTGGGATAGAGAGCGCATCAAATATAGCCACAGAAAAACAAGATTCACGCAGTATAAAAATCAACATTGACTTATCTCAAGTGCCAGAGATCTATATAGTACTCTGCTGTAATGGGTCTTAATCCCCAATCCAATGAGCCTGACACGGAAAACCATCTTATTTGTTTTACATGAACATTGGATTTTTTGTGCTGTTTGACAGTGCAAGTTCAATTTTACCGAGTTTACCCATTTGAGCTGGGGTCGGATGTCACGGTCCATGCTGGTCTAGTAACATAATACACAATGTATATATATTGTGTTGATGCATCGTTCAGTCTAAGCATGTTACACCTCTGGATGGGAAATTTAACATTGACCACACATCTTGAGTATAAACCTGGACCTTTGAGGATTCCACTTATTTCTTGTAACTTCATTAAGTCAAGCTGGGTTACGCACATCCACCAAAGAAGAAAAAAACACAGCCAAAAGGAAAAAGAGAGCTCCACATTGTATCTCTGAAATTATAAGTTCACTCAGTCGCTCGTGATCTTTAAATCCTTCCTAGAAGTTCCTACAATACCTTTCAAATTGCTTGTTTTCGTGGACCCTGTTAGCTTGGTAATCATCTGACTTTCTTTATGGTTCTAAACAGGCTACAAACAAAAAATTATCTGCTAATTAAAATTACGCAATTAACAGAACCAAATCTGCAAGATACATCTCATGTTCTAAACATGTATCCATAGGGACAAGCTTTTAGCTCTAACTTCATTATGGATTTCACCATACGACGTGCAAACAAGAAACAAAAACTAATACACCTTTTTTTTCGCCTCTAATTCATTACACAGGAAAATTTCAGGCTAGACTTTATACTGTACCTTCAACTAATCATTTCTTATATGAAGTGTACGAGAAAGAAAAATACAACCTTTTTTTTCTTACATTTGCTAAATCTTTGGATTCCCCTCCTTCAGTGTCGCCCTTTTCCCCTCTTTGAGTTCCCTTATACAAGAGCCTAGAGAGTCATGACTTGGCTGATAATCTTAAAGAACTACACTGGTTAGATTGCAACTCTACCGGGAATTACATGGGTGATTTTGGAAGCAGCACTGACTTCACTAACAAGGTAATGTAAGTATCTGTGTATTCTGTGACTTCACTGACTTGTCTAAAAAGACCTTCTCGTTGTATCAGTCAATATGCACCCTGCAGGCCAACAAGTAGCAGTGGTGAGTTCCAAAACAAAAAGGGGAAATAAAACACAAACCCAAATGTTATGCATAAAACAATTTGTATTGTTCCTACTGCAGGTAAGGTGACCAAAAACGTCATTATGGAAAGGAACATTAGTGCTGATACTGGATTCAAGAGAATTCATGCACACTTTATTTCAAGAATTTTTGAAATTACATTCTTTACTCACACGACTACCAACAAATGAATGAAATCTGCAGGATTTTGAAAGATATGAAATACTAAACATACCTATCAGAAAAGTGATTAGACCTTTGACCAACAAATATAAGCAGCACAAACTCATCTAACAATGTTTAAAAATGATATTATAAATGCAAATACATATTATAGCATCACCTCTTACGAATGAAGGCTAATTAATCTATCTCTTAATTGATTGCTTCAAAAACTCATTCTAAGGAAATTAAAAGATTTTATGCATGGTTCTTCATTTACTGTAATTTCATAGTTCCTTATCGTGCATCAGCCGCAAATAAAATAACATTCCAGAATCCAGAAGTTACATTCTAACCTTGTAGGCTGTTACTCTATTCCTCGCAGGTATACACTAAAAAAAATTAATTATCATCTAAGCGATTGTTTACCTTAGTGAAGAACAACACATAAACTACACTAAGTCAAAACTCATGCTAATGTGCATCTTATCTAATCATCTACCAATTAGTTTTTATTTTGCTCAATTCCACAATAAGTTTTTATATTGTTCAAAATCAAAGGATGTAAAGATATATCAAATGTAATCCTTCATCTACAAATTTTGTGAATCTACACATAGAAGACAGTCCATCTATGGGTTGATTAATAAGCGAGGAACAAAAGGAAGAAGGAAATTAAACTTACATGAAAAAAAAAATTCTCAAAAAGGTTGTCAGCAAATATTCCATGAAGAACACTCAAACCCCTGAGAATTTTGGACGTCGCACTCACAATTTCTAGTGAACCGGCTTCTGAACAACATGATTTGTCCTTAATAAAACGTCTGTAGGCTATATCGCAAATCATCAAATCCTTTACTACCCTCCATCTAATATACCATTGAAAAGATGAATTGATATTCGCAAAGTTCCAGAGATTTTAAACAAATCTTTTATCGACCTTGACCATTTTAAATCTTTTATAGATTCGGATCTGATCCAAAAGGCCATTGACAGATTGCTTTGAAACCAGCAGCAGACTCCTTGACAACACAATGAAACATGAAACTATTCATATTAATTCCAAAAATAAAATAAGAAATTGTAGGAAAATATTACTTACATTTGAGAGGAGATATCATGGTGCCTAGGTATGTAATTTTCGTTGTTGATCATCATCAACATCACAAGCCATGATCTATTGATTTGTGATGATGGTGGGTAGAGGCGGCGTGAAAACAGAGATCAGTAGAGGGAGAGGCTAGAGGAAACTAAATTGAGGATGAGGGAGAAAACCCTAACGCAGGTGTTTATATAGTAGGGCAAAGAGACCCAAAAAGCAAAAATATTATTACATTTTGTTTACACCGTTTGTGTGTGCTAAGTATGAACATCTTCTGTTTAGAAAATAAGGATTCAACATCTGCAACACAAACATGGCTAACCAATCCAAGTCCATGGATTCCTAATAACTATGATGAGGATAGTATTTGTTCAAGTTATTGGTGAACAATATTGAGCAGCTAAGATTATGAGATATCAATATTGAGAAGTGAAACTCAAACCTAGACATTAGTTCCTAGTGCAAGGAAAAAATATGAACGATGCAATGAGAAAGATCTTTCATATTACCTTAGAGGAGGCTCAAGGGATTTGACACGTACTCAACACGGTTAACTATTCAAAGTTCAAATCTCTTTCTCCATAGATATGATGCACGCAAGCCTATCATGAACCTGTAACAATAGTTTTACAAGGCCCACTGTGATTTTTTTTTTTACAGAAATCTTTGTGTGAAGCTAAAGTAACTGAAATGGGTATAGTTTAGGTTTATAAAACAGATGAAAAAATTGATACATCGTGTGTACTGTGAAGTAATGGAGCTGAACTGATGACATGTTTGAACTTTCCAACATAAAGAATCAGACAAAAAACTGGTATTTAGGATGATAAGTAAGAACAACTAGTACTTACAAACTAGGGAGAGCTGTCGCAGGCGCAGTCGGGTATTAATCATCTGTCCAGTTTGTTTCTCCATTAACATTTCATGTAACAATTCATGTAAACTTAAAACTGAATATATACAACTTTACTCAGTTAACCAAGAAAAACCATTACCTCAAATTAGTTACAATCAAGCAACTGATATCAATTGCTCCTTCACTTTGATTTGATTCAGCTACCCATCCCAGGATCATCAACAATTTCCCATTCTTCAACCAACACCTAATAAATTCTTCATCACCACACTGATTCTCAGAAATCTTAAAATACAACCCTAAATCCTCTTTTCCCTAGCTCGAGTTCAAATCTCAATTCAGGTCTTCAAATCATGCAAACCCATCCTTTAATTTCTCAATCAACATAACCCTCATTCCTTGCTTGTTTTCAACTTTAATTCCACTCAATTTCGCAATCAAATCAAGAAATCCTAACCATTATTTCTCACTGACTTCCTCTTCTTCAATCGATGAGAAATCTTACCCCATCAAAATCTCAATTTTACTAACACCTTCCTGATTCAATTAATTCACTCAATTTTTCCTTGATTGACATGAACGGTCACTCGGTTCCTTGATTTCAATCACCAACTCGAATCCTTCCTGTAAACCCTATTTGGTTTTGCTTCGTATTTACAAATCGCTCAGGGTTTAAGTGAATCAATCAATATATCTTCTTTGTTCGGAAACGGAGATAATCATAGATGATTTTAATGGAGAAGAGATTGGGGTTTAGAGTTTCTCTGTTGGAGTTTGGGGACGAAGAAGAAAAACGAAAGAGAAGGAAGAAGAAGGGAAAGAAAAAGAAAGGAAAAAGAAAAACAAAAAGAGGTGGGCAGGATTTGAACCCGCAACCTTCGGGTCACTTTATCTCTGTTTTTACTAAACTACTCCTCAACAATTAAAAGTATTCCAATCTCCGTGTCTTTCTTTCCCCCGTAGGCTAATTACACGATTAACCTTCATTTCACATTGTATTTACCAGTAGTTTTTGTGAGAAATGGAAACATGGAGGGCCTCTTTAGTCATTTCATTGTCGATTGAAATCAATTTGGGACACCATAATCCAATCTTTTTGTGTCAATTGATCACTTACTATTGACAAAAAATGACCATATAAAGGTCCTCCTCCTCGCCTTTGTCTTGGCCTACAATCAATTAAAACACAATAGCTTTCCCGTTCATGTGACTAGAAGGGAAATAAAAAGTTACTTTGAGGTCCATTAAGACAAACGACTGGACTTCGAGCAAATACCTTGAACAATGAAACAAGAAACGATTCATATTAATTCTAAAAATGAAATTAAAAATGTAAGATCTATATTACTTGACATTTGAGAGGAAGATATCATTATGCTTGGTCCGTAATTGTTGTTGTTGTTGATCATCATGAACATCACAAGCCATAATCTATTCATCTCGTGGTAGCTGGTGTTTCGAAGAGGAGGCAAGAAACAGGAGGAGAGGCTGGAAGAAGAAAGTAAACCAAGGATGAGGGAAGAAAACCCTAAGGAAATGAAATCATTGTTACACTCTGCTTACAACATTAGTGTGTGCAAGTATAAATTTTTTAACACTTTTGTTTTGTAGTCGATAACGATTATTACATTAACTAGTTGGAAGCCTAACAAGCTAAGCTCCAAATGACATACTACTACATTAATTGAACAAGGTTCTTTGTGCTAGCCTGTAACGGGCCTCATGGGGAACCTTGCCAAGGGGAGCCGGAAACGGCGGGAGGGGGCGAGATTGTGTCACAAGGGGGCAAACTAACACTACCTTCCATGTTAATTCTCCCAATATCACGCCATTGGGACTCGAACACGGGACCTCTGGGAGCGCATTAAACTTTGGGGAACCGGATGACCAAGCTAGGGGCCCGTTCTTATGTCTTTATGGCTCCACAACATGCTGCAAACAAAGAATTACCTGCTATAATTCAGCAATTAACAGAATCAAATGTGCATACGATAGAGTCCAGTGTTCTAGTTGATCAACGCAAGATTTCATAAGACTTATAGTAAAGCATTAACCTCTCAAGTGGTACTAAATAAACGTTCAACCTAGTAGTAAATAGTCAAATCAAACCACAAACGATGGAGTGAGTGTCTTTGGCCAACAACACCGTTAAAAACAATAGTTATTTTTGAATGTAAGCTCCCCAGCCAATGATATTTTCGTTGGATTTGTAGTGGAATTTTAGCTTGCATAAATATCTGAAGCTTATCGTCACCCAAACTGTTTTATCTATGGGCAGAATTAAAGTTATAACTGTAAGGCTGTCAAAACCTGGTTGCCCTTTGTGTTCTGGCAACACACCAGCATTCCAATATATCCGATATCAGCTCGATTTGCTGGTTGAGGATCATGATGATTGCTTTGTCACAAATTAGTGCATACTTATCTCCTATTATTTTGGGTGTTAGTTAATATCATGTTGAGTAATGTAATTGGTATTTTAGAGGTCAGAGTGGCAGTAGTTGCAAGCACTAGTGTTAGTGGTCGAGTAGGCTAAGTAGTTGAGCATTGTTAGGAGTTTTAATAGGTCTTCCTTAGTTGTTAAGTAATGTGAGAAAGTGGTGAGTAGTTTTAGGAACAAGACAAGCACTATTTGCTGTCATCGTGTAGTATAAATGGAGTTAATTGTAATGTAACAGATGTATCTCAATTTTAATGAAAATGTAACCATTAAGGTTCTCTGTGTGTGTCTCCCTCTCTACTCTCCTCTATACCTGTTTTGCGACATGGTATCAGAGCTAGGGTAGAGAGAGGTAGAGAGGGTTTAGAAATTTTTTGTGAGACTGTGTAAAGAGTGAATCTAAAATTGTTTCCTTAGAGAACAATGTTGAATTTGGTAGAGAAAATAAAATCAGTTTTCTAGTTCATTTGAGAAAATAAAATCAGTTTTCAATTTGTTTCTCTCTGTGTTAACACTCTATCTCGATCATCCTTTTTCGGGAGATGGTATACGAGAGCTATTTTGGTGTAGTGAAAGAGTGTCTTTTCGATTGTTGCTCACAGAGTGTTTGATTTTATTACTCATATGATACCCTCTGTGTTTACATCTCTGTCTCTCTATCTCGTTCTTCATTTATGAGATTGTATACGAGAGTTAGGTTAGTGATAGAGCATGTTTTCTTTTATCGTTCACAGGGTGTTTGATTTTATTACTCACTAAATGGTTTTGTTACGGTTTTTTTTTATTGTTTGGATGTGTCGTTGACAGTTGGGTTGCTCATAACCTGTTTATAAAAGTCCAGAAAAGGAACTTTGGTTTTCCTTCCTCTTTTGGCTACATTTGATATGGGTTGCAGTTGGTGCTCTTTATTCATACTCATTATGGTTATCAAATTTTGTTTGTATTTGTTTGTCCGTTTCTTTTATACAAATGTGAAAAGCATCAATGCCAGTTGCTGTCTACTCAGTTGGTGTTCCTTTCAAGAAGGAAACCCTTAAAATTGAAGTAATGGCTAATATGCTTTCAATTCATTTGCTATTGCAATTGCTGCATATGGGGAAGCAAAATTTGATACGTGGGGTGTGATTTTGCAACTTGATGTTGTTGCATTTGAAGCTACTACATAGGTTTTCATTCATCATGCTAACTTCGAAGGCTGGAGTTGTTATGATTGATTCTAGATAGCTTGAAGTGGTTTAAGGGTATGGCGGCCGAATAAGAGTTTCTGTTGCGTGAGAAGCTATGGGTTTAAGTTTAGACAATGCTGGTTTGGTTCTAAAGTTCATATAAAGTCTAACGGAAACATGCTCGCTGATTTTCAAGTTGCCGTTTGTTTTCACAAGGTGTAATACAAGGTACGGGTCTAATTCTATTTCTTTGGAAATCTATTTCAGCAGTAGTGAACTCATATATACGAATTGATTGATTTCAAGATCAAAAGAAATGGGACAGTTATTTTTTAGTGTTTCTTGAATTATGTCTTTGGTAACAATTCTGTTTTGAGGGGCATAAAACTTGAGCAAAGCTGGTGTTTTCATTATTTCCTCATAAGCAATTTAGTATGTTACACAGTGGCGTTGTGTAAATATGGTGAACCTGTTACTTGATATTATTTCTTCATAGAGGTTTAAAGTTTAAAGTGAGGGTGTTGATGGTTTTCTAGTTAAGGTATTCTTCTGTTGTTTTGGTGGCCTGTAAGGTGTTTGTCGGTGAACTTGTGAAAGTGGTTGGTGCTTGAAATGAGTTCTTGCATGGTCTTTCTTCCTTTCAAGGTGTTACAAGAAGATACTTTTGTTAGTTGTTACCCCCTCGTGACGGATAAAGCTTGACATTGGTTTCTTTTAAAAACTCAAAATGTTGGAGCTCAGTTGAAGTTGTTTAAATTGCTTGCCAAAGAATTATTCGTTGGTTCTGACGTATTTTCATTTTTGGTCTTGGTGACTGTTTTGAAAATGAAGTCCTCGGTGATTTGCTAAGTGGTTATAACTGTTTCATATGTTTGAGAAGACATTGGTTTACTGCAAGGCACAAAGTTTGGTTTCATTTGATTGGAATGGCATTTTACATGCTGTTGCAGTGGTTTTCCCTTTTAGTGTTCACATGATTCCTTCTCAAGTTGGTAAGATGTCACAGAAGTGAGTAGAGGTTGCTTTAAGTTGTATGTTTGTCTTGATGGGAAGGAGCAAGTTGTGAATGTCGGTCTTCTATCTGTCTACTTCTATTGAGTTTACTAGGAGCAACAGTACGTGTACAGAAGGTTAAATTGGGCCTGATATGTTGATATTCGTTTTGATTATGGATATCTGAAATAGTCACCATGGGTTTATGTTTCCCATGGAGTATTTGCTTTAGTTAAATCGTGAAGCTAAGTAATAAGGCAGTGATGTTGGTTACCGAATTTTTGATTAATTTCGCATGGCAGTATGGAATGACCCCGAAACTTTCAGTTGGCGAAATGTATGCATTCTTTGGTGGTATTTCACAGTAGGTTGGTGATTCAAATATTTATGGAGTCCGTGTGTCAAACGCCATATGTGAAGAGGCGACTTAAACGTCAGATGAGGACTTGAATGTCCATGAAAACTTAAATTTCAGGATTCAAGACTACTTAATTGGCAGAGTTAGTGATATCTCAGATGTCACACTGATTCATGTCTTGATTAATTTCAGGAATTGGAATATGGGATTTAAGTGTCGGATGGATATGTCAGAGAGGTGTAATCATGCTGGTAATGCTTTACCAGTGTATGCACTAAGGGGGAGTGTCACAAATTAGTGCATACTTATCTCCTATTATTTTGGGTGTTAGTTAATATCATGTTGAGTAATGTAATTGGTATTTTAGAGGTCAGAGTGGCAGTAGTTGCAAGCACTAGTCTTAGTGGTCGAGTAGGCTAAGTAGTTGAGCATTGTTAGGAGTTTTAATAGGTCTTCCTTAGTTGTTAAGTAATGTGAGAAAGTGGTGAGTAGTTTTAGGAACAAGACAAGCACTATTTGCTGTCATCGTGTAGTATAAATGGAGTTAATTGTAATGTAACAGATGAATCTCAATTTTAATGAAAATGTAACCATTAAGGTTCTCTGTGTGTGTCTCCCTCTCTACTCTCCTCTATACCTGTTTTGCGACATGCTTGGCAGGTTCAAATTTTGCAAGCTCCTTGAAGTGGTAGAGGTATGAAAATTCTTAGCAAGAAAGCCTAATTGGAGCAGGTATACGCTTGTTCCTGCATTTTGAACTTGTAATTATTGAATTAGGCTCCTTCAGGCTCTTAGTTGGAGCAGGTATATGTTCTCCCGCAACTGAACTAGGAAGCTATTTATGCAACAGATCTTGACTCCCTTTAATTTCGGGTCTTAATTCAGTGAGCCTGACACAGAAATACGAAAAACATCTTAGTTGTTGTACAAGTCAAAAAAGAAGAAGAGGGGCTTGCTTAGGGGTAAAGTTTGTATGATCGATGAACCAACCTCTCTTTGCTAAGTGCTATGGAAAATCATTCAAGAAAAGTTAGGAAATGATGAAGAGGAATCAAGGCTGTGGGTTGTATACTTCTTTTTATACAACAGCGAAATCAAGGATATACAATATCTCATAGATGAAAATTATACAAATATTGATTCTTTCTAGAGAAGAAAAAGGTGGTAATATACTCCTTCATCTCTAGCTCGGGTGAAAAACGTTCAAAAAAAAAAAAAAAACAGAAACAAAAGTTAATACATTTTTTTTTCCGCCTTTCTCATTACACAGCTAGGAAAAAATCAAGCTAAATTTTTCAATTTACCTTCAACTGATCTTTTTCTTATACGAGGGAATCAAATGTAGATGGAAAAAAAATACACAAAATTGGTTAAAAAGACCAAAATGAATAATTTCACGGTGAAAATGACATTTAGATTTTGATATTGTTTAAATGGACAAAAATATAAAAATAGCCAAGATGTAACCAGTTTCATCCTGCCCATTTTCAATTTTTTTTTTCTTATTCTTAATTCACATCAGGATGCCCAATTTCAATTTTTTTTTCTTATTTTTAATTCACATCAGGATGCATCCAGTTTCATCCTTGCTATTTTTTTTGTGTCCATTTCACCCATAATAAATTTTACTCGTCCATTTGAACCATGTTTTAAATTTTTTTTGGACAAATGACCCATTTTCGAAAAAAATACAAGTTTCTTTTTTCTTACATTTGCTAATCTTTTTTCCTTGGCGCTTTATACATGAGCAAAGCGATTTCCTGACTTACTGATATTGCATGAGAAGGTCATGTAAGTATCAGTGTTTTCAAGTCACATCTTTGTCTTTGTACCAGAACTACAACTTCTTAAAAGATTAAGCAATTAACAAAATCAAAATTTGCAAGTTACATTGCAAGTTCTCCAGTATTAGAAATCAACCTCCAATTATGCTTACTTTTTATTTTGTTACATATCATGGTTACAGTCGGAACTTGAGATATAAAGATAAAAGAGAATTTTATTATTGAATAGGATATTTTACATTGAGAATCCATAGGGTATATATAGCCACACCATAACTTGGTGTGCAAGACTAATACTTGTAAATCAATTCATACTAAAAATATCAAACACTAAACATAACCCTAAATACTAAAACTTTCCATATAATTTATTATTACCAATCCTATACTCTAACACCATCCCTCAATCTCATGGGGATTGCAAATCACATGAGATTGGCCTTGAAAGTTGATGATGAAGTGCGGTGCCAATAAACGCCCGAAAGTATAAGAACAAGCGCGTCGCCATTAAAAGAACTGCCAAGCGAAATTAACATAGCTGACCCGATGGAGAATATAAGAACTATTGATAAGAGAAAAGAGATAATACACATTGCTCGCAAAATTGGGATAGATGAGATAGAGAACAAAGTTAATTAATCAAGGAATGACGGAGGCTGCGGTTGAACAAGTCGAGAAGAAAATAATTGATGGGGTAGAAAGTGAAGTAGTAAGGGACAGAAATTGGGTAACGCTTGATCGGTGGCATTGGTGGAGTAGTAACAAAAAAGGATCGAGAAAGGAAAAGGAAAAGGAATTTATGGACAAGAGAACTCGGTACTGGGAAGTAAGATGGAAAAAATTGTATACGGACAGAAGATATATTTTTCGAAAGAAAGTGGACAGGATTAATCAATTAATAAGAGACGTGGGAACTACCGATTAATCGATTAAAGGAGAAGTGAGAATCGCACGTAGGAGAAAGATAAAAGAAGAGCGAGGAACTAGTAACCATTGGATGTGTCCCAAGAGCGGGAACTACGACCAACAAAGAGTGATTCTTGTTGGATCGAGAACTAGATATTGTTAAAGTAGAGCTAGGTGTTGTCGATAGCATATTTGGAACTGGTGGTTGTCGAAGTAGGTGCGATGACCGGATTGATGTTGTAGCAGGTGAAGAAGTAGGTTCTGTAGTGACAATGGAGAAGGTGCACTAGAAGATTGAGGTATTGAACGTGGTCACTTGGAGGAAGAATAAGAAGGAGAAACGGTGGTGAAGTGGGAGTCTTTGAACGTACGTGGAGAAAAAGAAAAAGAATGGTGGTAGAGAAATTAGGTGATATTAATTAACTAATGATTGAGGTAGGAAACAAGCGGTTGGATGATGAAAAAATAAGGGTTTGGTAGAAAACTACGTGAGACTTTTTTTTTTTTTTTTTTTTTGAAACCTAAAAAATAAAATAAAAACCTAATAAGAAAAGCTAATCATATTGCAAATGAGAGAAAGATCTGGGCGGTATTGGAGACCACATGTGGGATGGTTAAAGAAAACGAGGTGGGCAACAGTCCCGATCGAACCAGATACAAGTGAACTTGAGATATAAAGATAAAAGAGAATTTTATTATTGAATAGGATATTTTACATTGAGAATCCATAGGGTATATATATTCACACCATAACTGGTATGCAAGACTAATACTTGTAAATCAATTCATACTAAAAATATCAAACACTAAACATAACCCTAAATACTAAAAACTTTCCATATAATTTATTATTACCAATCCTATACTCTAACGATTCTAAACTGATAAGTTTATAACTTTATTTTATGATTAGGATCACATTCTAGATCTAGAAACGCCATCATGAAAATCGATAGGAAATAACTTGTGAACCTTAGTTGCCCAAAGTAGACGGACTTGAACTTCTATCTGCTCTTGCCTTAGATTGTTGAAACAAGAGATATACCTGCATTTGACAAATATGAAATCAGGACATGTCTTTTGGAAATTTGGGTGAAGTATCCTACAATTTAAGATCTGCAGACATATATATATATATATATATATCAATAAATTTTGCTGAGTTAAATATAGATGACAGTAGATATGATAGTTTGTCTCAAGTTAAACTAGGAAATTAGTTAAACTTACCACACATTCATTTGATACCGAGAAAAGAGAAGTTGGCTTACAGACAAATTGCAATTGACTTCTTTGGAGGATTTATTAGTTAGGTTTGAGAGGAGAAATCATTGTCTTTGAGTACATAGTTGTTGATTGATCATCTACATCGAGGCCATAATATATTGATGGTGCTTGTTTAGAGATAGCAAGAAGTGAGCGAGCGGCTGCGTTGAGAATAAATCTGATTCTGAGGAGAGAAACGAACCCTAAACGCAACCGCTTAAATAGGAGGACCGAAGGAGGGATATCCATGCGGGTCTCGTTTTCTTTAACCCGGCCCATTACTACTTTCTACGGCTACAAGAAGTGGTTGTTATCACTGTGTAACATTACGGTGTATACTGAATTTCTATTACACGAAACCAGTGACTAAGCTGAAGGGAAGGAAAAGAAAGTGATGGTAGACCAAGCTCTCGGTATTGTTTCTTCGGGCATAATTGAAAACAGATAGCACCCAAAACCTACAAATTTGTTATGGAAAAGTCAAAGTTATAAAGAGTAACCTAGTTGGTCAGTAAATGTGCTGGACCAAGCAAGAAGTAATGAGATTAAGAGTTTTGGGAGATTCGAGTCTTACTTCCTAGGAGCTCTGTACAAGCTAAAAAATTCCAATATTTTAAACGCTATTCTTTATCTAGTTGCTTGAATGGGACCAATTGGAATCAAATGCTGCTGTTTACCCGGTACCAAAAGTCTGGAATTATGAGAGACGGGTGGATTATTTCCCAACAAATAATCTGAAAGATAACACCCTGAAATCGCAAATCAATAGACTGAAAGATATCATTCTGAGTAAATACATTATGCACTTAAAGAGATTATACACCGGTGAAGGGAATCGGAATCAAAACTTTTGTGTACGTCGAATCCAAGTGTAATTGTACTTTCCTTATAGAGTTCACTGCATTTAAACAGGGTCAGATGTCACAATCCATGTTGGTCCAACAACAAAAGTTTTGTTACAAAACACCCAATGGGCATATATATACTGTGTTGGTTTAGTGTATGCATTAAGTTGAACAAATATAAAATCCTGTCAGGACCTAAATTTTATTAACTTCCTGGTCTTCTATGCACCGCCAATTTCTTTCAACTTCAAAATATAATGCTGGCACACACCAAAAAAGAAAAAGACACGGCTTAAATGGGAAAAGAAGAGCTACATTATGCATCTCCAAGTTGTAAGTTCACTCCGTCACTCTTGAGATTTAAATTCTTCGTGCAAAACCCTTCAAATCCCTTGTTTTCATGGCATTTGACCCTGCTAATTTGGTAACAATCCGACTTCCTTATGGCTCCAGAGCATGCTGCAAACAAAGAATTGTCTTTTTAAAATTCAGCGTGTAACAAAATCAAACCAGCATGACCCAACTCAATTTCAAAAAAACGTATTCATTAGGACAAACTCCGTTATAAAAGGCCAAATAACCTCAAGGTTGTTGCATTAATAATCAGCTAATCACCTAACGTAGTTTGCATGAGTGAATGACAACACAGTGTCGATGTGCATTTTATCTAATCATGTTAATAGATATATGAAACTCACCACGTACTGGGGACCAAATTTAATACCTGGTGACCACTGTGCTCTCGCAAGTCGCAACATAGTGTCAACCTCTTCTATTTTCTGAGTGCTAATTTCAGGCACCTGCAATTGATAAATATGAGTTCAGGTAAGTCTTTTAAATCCACAGTAACTTTTAATTTTGCTCTAAATTTCAAAGTCTGCAATTGAGATCTACAGATATAACACAAATGAAATCATCCATTAACAAATTTTGTTAAACCACAAATAGAAGACAGTGCATTTAAGAGTTAGTAAAAGAGGAACAAGGAAATTAAACTTACACCAAAAAAGAAAAATAAGAGGTCAATTTGCACACCATCCATGTAACGTCAAGGGAGATAAAAACTTGCTTTCAGCTCCATCAAAATAAATGATTGGATTTATAGCAGATTCCTTCAAAAAAACAATGAAACATGAAATGATTTATGTTAATTCTAGGAAAAAATTTTTTGTATGAAATGAAAGATCTATATTAATTACTTACATTTGAGAGGAGATATTATTGTGATTAGTATGTAATTGCTGTTATTGATGATCATCAGGACATGTCTTTTAAATCCTCAATATTTTTTTTATTCTATTATCGTACAATTTTAGATCTACAGACATATATATCAAATGGAATAATCTATCCGTAAATTATGTTAAATTAAACATACAAGACAGTAGATCTAATGGTTTGTCTCAAGTTAAGCTAGGAAATTAGATAAACTTACCACACATTCATATGATACCGACAGTGAAACAGAAGTTGCCCTAAACACCATTCACTTGCTTGAAATATTGGAATCGACCACTTTGGAGGATTTATTAGTTAAGTTTGAGTGGAGAAATCATTGTGCTGAGTATGTAGTTGTTGATTGATCATCTGCATCTGAGGCCATAATCTATTATTAATGGTGATAAGAGAGACGAAGTGAGTGAGAGGCGGCGTTAGGAATGAATCTGATTCTGAGGAGAATCGAACCCTAAACGCAATGCCTTAAATAGGAGGACTGAAGGAGGAAATGGATGCGGGTTTCATTTTCTTTAACCCGGCCCATTACTAATTTCTACGGCTACAAGAGGTAGGTGGTTGTCATCACTTATACTGGTAACATTACAGTGTATACCGAATATTACACGAAACCAGCGACTAAGTTTAAGGGAAGGAAAAGAAAGTGATGGTAGACCAAGCTCTCGGTATTCTTTCTTCGAGCATAATGCTCCAAAGAGATGGCACGCCAAACCTCCAGATTATTTTCATTTTTGTTATGGAAGAATATGTTGGAAATTGTAATTTAGAATTGTACTTGGATAGGTTTATCTACACAGTGAAAGTTGTAAAGAGTTGGTCAGTAAATGTGCTAGTCGGTTGAGCAAGCCTATAAATAGGCACAAGTGTAACCATTTGTTACCAAGCAACTATGCTCGTATATCTCCAAAGTTTATATTAAAATTCCAACAGAGGAGAGATTGCTTTTGAGAGCTCAAAAGTGAAGATAAAAGGAGCTAAATTTCTTTAACTTCAAAACATAATGCTGGCACACACCAAAAATGAAAAATACCCAGCTAAAAGGAAAAATAAGAGCTACATTATGCATCTCCAAGTTGTAAGTTCGCTCCGTCACTCTTGAGATTTAAATCCTTCATGCAAAACCCTTCAAATCGCTTGTTTTTGCTAATTTGGTAACAATCTGACTAATGTGTATGATTCGCTGTTTTATGATCTCAAAACCAGTGAGCCTAGCAAGATGTCTTAGTTGCTGTGGATGAACATTGAGAATACTATTAACATGTCCTTGAGGTCGTCTCTAGCCGAGAATGGTCTTTTAATCTACTTTCTCGTAGGCTATTACAGGGCATAACAGTTAACAGTCTTGTAAGAATGATGAACCAAGAGAAATCTAGTACATACAGCATAAAATCCTTCCAGAAAATTTTGGAAATAATGAAGAGGCTTGCAATGCTCCCCAACAAATGAGATTCAAGGGTGCGAGTAAACTCTTTTTACTGACTGGAGGAGCAAGAGAAATCAAGGATACACAGTATATCATAAATGTAAATTACACAAATACTGGTTCTCGGGAAAGGTATTATTCACTTTTACCTCTAGCTCAGGTGAAAATTATTAAAAGAAAAGCTTCATCATATATTTCACCATGCGACTGTGTACAAACAGGAAACAAACGGTAATACACCTATTATTTTTCTTTTCTCATTCATTACATAGTTAGGAAAGTTTCAGGCTAGATTTCTTAATAACGGAATCAAATACCGGAGAAAGAAAGTATAACTTATTTCCGCTTACATTTGCTCATCTTTGGTTTCCAATCCTTCAGGGTCGCCCTTTTTCCTCTCTTGAGTCGCCTTCAGGGTTGCCCTTATCGTTGTGTGACTTTGCTGATATTCTTAAGCAATTCTACATACATAGTATACTTATAAGATGCAACTCTAACAAGAATTACATGGTTGTTTTTGACAACAGTACAGACTTCACTAACAAGGTGATCTACGTATTTGTGTATTCTGTGACTTCACTGACTTGTCTTTTTCTATCAGTCAAGATGAACCCTGCACAGGCCAACAACTAGTGAGTGCTGAGCTCCAAAACAAAAATGGGGAAAAAAATAAAAAAAGAAACAAGACCAAACATCATTAGAGGATTGAAATATAGTGCTAGTAGTGAAATCATGGTAATATCAACAGATGACCCTTCAAGAAGAAGACTCAAACTGTTCTTTTGGGAGCGTCTTTCAAGATATGTACCTACATTTGACAAATAAGAAACCAGAACAAGCCCTTTAGATCCACAATTATTTTTTATTCTGCTATAACATCTTTAATTCTAGCTCATGAAAAGTAACAAGAATACTAATTAAACTTACATGAAGGAGAGACCAAGAGGCGAAGATTCTGATGAAGACAAAGTTTGTGAGCACATTAGCATTGCAATTGAATCAAGAGAAGAGAATCCATGGTCTGTTCCTGCTTCCAATACTTTTAGTAGATTTGGAATTCTCGATATAGACTCACTCCGATAGATAGCTGAAGAGTTCACTACTCCATATAATACACCCATTCTTGTTGGAAAATCTTTCTCAAGCTGCTAGAAGCAAACCACACCTGAATTCGTGCGTACTTTATTTCAAGAATTTTTTTCTTTACACTACCCGGAGTACCAACAAATTAATGAATGAAATCTTTTTGAAATACTAAACATACCCACAAGAAAAGTGGCCAGGCCTTTGATCAACAAATGTACGCAGCACAAACTCATCAAACAATGTTTATCGATGATATAAATAAATGCAAACATGTATTATAGCATCGGTTGTTAAGAACCAAGTATACCTAATCTATGTCTTAATTGCTTACTAGTTCCTTATCATGCATCAGTTACATAACCAAAATAACATTTCAGATTTCACAAGTTACACCCTAAACTTGTAAAGGGTGTGACCATTATTCCTTATTGGGCCGACCACCAAGGAGAGTCCCTTAGTGATGAAAAATGGTGAGTTTGTCCCGTCACAATGTTTTGCGCAGAAACTAAATTGGTTTTCCTGAAATCACAATTTCATGAAATTAGCTCAAACTTGGGATCATCAATCAAACTGATTCTGATTTCACCAAACACCATTAAACAAATGATTAGCACACGTTTAAATTTCTTTAAAACTAACCATCGATCGATTGAAATCGATCAATTTCAGATCATTTTATTAAAAAGCGCCCCTTTTATTTGCTGGCCTTCACCTTTGCAAAGATAATCTAGTAGGTATACTCATCAAAATACTAATAATCATCTAACTCGTTGTTTACCCGAGTGAAGAACAACTCTCTCATTTGCTAACACCGCAACATCGAATGCACTCCTTCAAGTGTAACACCGCCTATCACCAGGGCCAGAGCCGCTGCCTCCTCTAGCGTCTCTGCACAACCCTCTAATCGTGGCAACGAGAATATCACTGTGTGTCACGCCCTGGCCACCGTGGCTAGGGCCGCCACCGCGACCGAATGTTTCTTCCTCCAAAGATGGCGCCTCCGACAACTAAGGCTCCACTCACCCCGCCACGGGACGAGAGACCTGAGGTACTAGAGGAAGTCGCCCTTACGTCACCATCGCCGATTTGATGGAACGATGGAGACGCTCGCGAGCCCTAGACGGACATGGTTTCCAACAAGGAGGTGCTCACCTTTCTCAAAACCCCGACGAGCACTCACCCCGTGGGTCGTGCATCCTCCCGAGACGCCCTGTGAAACATCTCCAACAACCACTGACGCCATCTCGGCGGGCACGCCTCCACCCGGATGAAGAAACTCGCACTAGAGTCCTGTTGGAGAGAAATCAACCACTGTAATTCTCGTCACGAGAGAGGATTTGGAACAACTCCTACGTGACCTAATCAAGCATGATGAGTTTGATGTACATCATCACCAACCCCTTACCCGTCCAAATACAAGAGAATCCCTCTCCCAAGGGGGTACTTTCCCCTCAATTTACCCCGTATAATGGTCGGAATGCACGCGAACATGTTTCTCGTTTCACTGGAATCCTTGGTGAACATGAATATAATCACGTTCTTCGTTTAAAGGAATTTTCAAAATCACCACCTAAGGGCGTATACATGGTACAACAAGATCCCACCGAACATCATTCCAACCGGAGTAGCATGGTCACCGCGTTTTACATGAAGTATTTCTTGTGTCCGAACAAGTTACCTTTCTGGACTTCTGAGAATGTACGGTGGATAACGAACATCCAAATGATTTCGTCAAAGGTCTGTGGTTCAAGCACTCGACTCGCACGACCCAAACGGACCGAGCAACAATTGGTAAACGCGTGCATCAATGGTATGGTCCCCATCTACCATGGCTCCGCTAGAAAACTTCGTTTCCAAACATTCTCCCAACTCCATGAGGCCGCTTTGTGACGATTGCAACAACAAGCATTCCCAAGATTACCGAAAGGACTAGGCCAACTCGAATCAAGACGACGCGAAACTTGCGGGAGTAGGCGCTCATCAAAGAAACAATTAATCTTTGGCTCATCCTCAGTGGAACATAGTGAACGAAAAAGGAAAAAAAGCCGCAACTACGAGCCACCAGTAGAAACGTGAAGTTGACGACGCACCTGAGCTCGCAACGGAAGATCGCCACTAAAACTCTTAGCAAAGATTTGTGGGGATCGGGAAGGAAATGTCCTTGATTTCCCATTCCCCATCGAGGAGGTGATTGACCTCCTAGAAGCACAGGGTTCAAGATGATGTCATTTCTAGCCACCGCTGACGTCCACCAACTGAGGCTGAGATGGAAAATCCCAAATCACACACATGTTCATTCACCACCCAATAAGCATTGCAACAGTTAAAGCATATTTTCAAGGAAAGGATAGAAGCAGGAGAACCAGCCTAGGAGACCTAAAGAGTGCATCGAGACCCACTCCCAATAAGAAACCTGGTTCCTCTAGGGACTCGTGCACGAGGATCACAAATCAATGATGCGACATATATGCGAAATTCTCTATCTCTCCAAGGTTCAGCACCAAGATATTTTCTAGACTCTCAACGTGTTGTATCCAAACAAACGTCTTTTTCTCCCCGGAATCCACGCCCGGGCCCAAGCTTCCCAAACAAGCGAGTGGAGAACCTGGGACTGCGACCACGTCCCCGTTTAAGAGGTGCGAATTTGACGACAGCTCGTCGACACGACCTCGACCTGAACATCATCACTTTCAAGACACTAAAGGCGGCCGGACTTACAAAGCAAGACGCTACCTATTTCCGTACGTGATTAAGAGCTTGAGAGGAGAGGCTTTGAACGCAGCATGGCTACATCAACCTAGAGATCGAGATATGAGACGCTATAACGCACGGTAAGTTCCACATCGTCAAAAGAACTAGATCATGACATGATTTTGGGACGCTTATGGGCACTCGACAACAAGGCAAAACTGGGCGTACACACTAGTCCAGAAAGGGCTATTAATCACGCTTTTAAATGACGGATTAATTACGTGAATTGAATTTCACAAACGAATTCCGTCATATAACATTATAATAATTGAGTCCATCATTTAACGCAAAAAAGATGTCATTTTCAACTGTGATAATTTACTAGGTATGTGATTTAACGAGAAATCGTGATATCACAGAATAAATCCGATATACATTTTTAGTATTTATACGCCCACTACTAATCTTTGGTTGCACACCTAGGTGGCTAGCCACATGTAAAGCCACATTACTATTGAGTCTAAAAATGGTTAGCCACCCCTAATTTTCCGTGAGCCTTTTACCTGGTTTGGTATTGGACCTATTGGTCACTAGTGGAGGTTTCTTTCTACAGGCCCAGTTTGCTCTCTATCCTCATTTTTATTCGTTCTTCATTTCTTTATATCTAACCCTAACCTTTGTATTTGTGCGTCTATCTCTTCTCCATCTTCAGTCTCCAAAAAACCGGAGTAAAATTTGAGAGACACTAAACCCAAACTCAAGCCCCTCTCTATCTTTTTCATCTTTTCCACAAAACCCAAATTCTCAAACAAACCCAAAGACAACATAAAATGTTTTGTTTCTCATTAAACAAACCATTTATTTCACGTATGATTCTCCTTCTTCACTTTCTCTTGATGAATTTGGATTTAATTAGATTTGATGTTCTCGTAAGTTTCTAGGTTTTTCATAAAAAAAAACTGATTTTGGGTAGATTGTTGTAAAGAGTCTAGGGTTTTAAGTGAAATTGGGAATTATTTTTGAATCTAGAATGTGTTAGGGATTTTGATTTCTTCATGTTTGTTATTGAAGCTTTTATACAAAGAAACGATGGAATCGACTCAGGCTGTTGTTCTCGTGATTTCAAGATCTTGGAAAGTCTTTACTATGGTATGGGATTCTTAAGATGTTCTTTGATTTTAATCCATTTGATACATCTAGCTTTTCTCTTTTAGATTTTAGTATTTCTCGGTTTCGTTTTAGTCTTTAACTGGAGAAGATTTAGAATCAAGGTTTTAACTGGTTAGTTTTATCTAGAAATTTATAACTGTTAAATTGATGATTTTCAGATTCAAAGCTAGGGGTGAAAGATGAAACTCAAGGCAATGCTTCCATCACATATGTCATCAGATGCCAATTCTAGAGAATTTCTAAACCTTGATCTCATCCTTATTCAGGATCATGGATACGATCATTCCAAAGATGCAAAAAAGTAAGATTGTATCCTCTATATTAAATGTTTTGTGGGGGACTAGTTACTGCGGTAGTAATGAATTTGAGTTCTTCAGGTGTTAAATGTGAAGTTGTTTCTCCCTTGGCTGGAATGCGAGATTGCAACCTTCCTAAAGTTCAAGACACCGCAATTGTATTGAAGCCAAAGCAATAAGTGGTTGCTTAATATGCAGCTTAGATTGTGCATGAACAACTTATGAGTTTTCTTCAAATCTTAGTATTTAATGCGGTTGTCGATTATATTACTTTAATTTCATTGTCGTTAAACCTTTGAGCTCCTTTTATAAGCTTTCACAACTATTTTCCCTTTGATTTTTTAGATTTGTAAATGACAATTGGAATGTTGGATGTATGTTTGGATCTGAAAATCTAAGTGTGGTTTCACTTTTCAGTAATGCTTCTTCCAAGTGAATGACCATGATGAAGGTGTTCATCCTCTTATTTATCGAATCAATGGTCAATTTTGTTCAATCGAGACCCATGAGTATTGAGCTAAGCTAGTAATAGGAAAACTGCTAGTGTCGCTCAACAACAACATCCATAAGGTATATGTTAACAAACACGATCCTTGTTTCTTCCCCGATTTTGATAATAGCTTCATTCATGGTTTGTTAATTTCAAATTACGTAACGTTGGTGTCTTTATCAAATAATTAAATTAATATCTCTCTCATTATAGTAGATTCCTTTAGGATTTTTTGGAGAATCTGGTGAATTCTTTACCTATTTATTCTCAATGCTGGACCTGTCGGACATTGTTGTTAATGGCAGTTTAAGATTTGTTTTATTCCAATATTACTTCCTTTGCCAAATTGGACAGTTAAGTGATTACAAAACTCATAAGGACGCATGTTGTCACGAAGGAGGATGCCTATAGGCACTCATGTTTAGGTCCGGAAATGATGTCAGCTGAAATGCATTCCTCGTTAGTGTGTGGGCTCGTAGAGGTCAATTTTATTGCTTATGCTAGGTAATTCTCGCCTTAATTTCCATTTTTCGCCGCATTAATGATTTCATCCTCGTGTTATTTTGATTTTAAGAAAAATCTAGTGACTTTTGTCTGCTGTTTCAAATTTGATTCCTCGTATACCCTTTACATTTCAGTAACCATTTTAATCTCTCATTGCTTCAGTTGTTCAATTGCTTCCAGATTGGTCTAAGATTGCCTAGTAGGATGTTCTTCTCTTGTTTATCAATTTTCATTCTCGATTCCGTCATTCTATTTTTCATATTTGTTTTATAAGCAGGATGCTACGATGTGCATATGTTGATAGATTAAAGCCACAAATGGTGACAAGTATGACTCCGATATCATCGATGAAACTACGGATACCGATTGCCATGTTAGGTGATAAAGATGGAGTACTTGGAGATATGTTTCAAGAGGTGATGTGATTAAGTGGCATGTAATTTGTAGAGCCTTATACACCAAAGCTTGCTAAAGTTCCTTCCAATCACTTTCTCGCTCTCATTCTCACCGCCACAGATTACGGAGGACATTGAAAGAGGTATTCTGAAACATTCTTTATCACCCTACCTATGTGGGCATCTTCATACAAGGTTTGGTAATTTGAGACGGCATCATAGTTCTGGACATAATTTCTTATCACTTTGGAGAAATATTTCCAACCAAATGTCCACCGAATACTTATGAAAGTAGTAACAAACAATGTTAGTTGTTCTAATGGAGATCCATCTGTTAAAGAATTAGGGAGTGGGAAATGTGGCAAGGTGACAAAAAGAAAGCTGATTAAGATTTTAATTTCGGTGTTTAAGTTGGGGTTTCTAGTATTTTATCTTTTCCGTTTGTATTCAAATACTTATTTTGAATAAAATAATTAATAAAGTTCATTTTAGATTCATTTTGAAATTGTTATTTGTGTCATGATCACATTCCAAAATCGATTTCGAGATACTTGATGATGAGAATTTGAACGAGATGCAACAAATCTAAATCTAAACTAATTTAGATTCACAAAATTTGAATCGAGGCCAATCGATTCGGTCATTATTATATTGTGCATATAATACCCGTTATTTCTTAATGACATCCATCACTTGAATTATTGTATTTTACATACAACAACCGTGAGTCTTAATAACAACATTTTATTATGACTTTAAGTTACAAATTTTATCATACTTAATAACGTTTTCTATGTGTTATTTATAAAAAGTCACACCAAATAAATAACGGTTCGAATAAATGTCTAAAAACCGGTAAATCCTATTTTATAACAGACTTCATCCTGTTTATTTATCGCTTCTTCGACTAGTGACACCCTCTGGGACATCCTGCCCGAAGGGATTCCGATAAATCGTCCACGGTTTATCACATCAACAAGCTATTGAAGGAACCCAGCCGCCCCAAGAGGACCCGTTACGCTTAGCCTATGATTTTCAAATGCAAGTAAGCAACCGAGCGACCTTTTCTCAAGAACTTTGACCTTTTTCTTTCCCCATTAAATAAGCGTGGACTCGCGGCGAACAACCGCACGACGCTGTCAAAAAATGTGAATGGGAGGCTGGACCATTCGAACACTTTGCAAGAAGCTCGGAAGCTTCGGCGAAACCAACGAAGCCAAGGCTCAAATAGTTACACGACGTCTGAACCCCGTTTTCAATCGGAGATATAGTGATTAAGGAAAGCTCGTTTCAAAGTTGGGAGGATGACGGAAAGATGGATTTGCAGGGAAGGTGAAGGGCGAGCTATACCTGGTTGCGGATACCCTTTTGGGAGGATATTGCAAGCTCATCAATACCGACACACACACAGCGTGATAGTTCACTCGCGATGGCTCAAGGAATCCAATCCCTAAAATCTCGTATTTCCCAATCACTCCTTTTTAATTACTTCCTTTGAATCATTTCTCTTAATAGCCACTTCCCCAAGATGAATACACCGTTTGTATTTTTCCCTGGAGATCTACCCTTTTGTCAAAAAAAAAATAATAAAATAAATATATCTCTTCCTAGAAGCGAATCCTTCAGATATCGAGAGAAATACATCGAAGAACCCCGAAAACTATTGCAGAGCCATCATACCACAACCCCCCCTTTCAAAAATATATATATATGAAGCAAAAGGTTTTATCAATGAAGAAGAAGGGAAAAGATGTGTTTACAAAAAAAAAGAGAAGGGAAAAACATCAGGGAACTAAACAGCTAACAGAAAAACAAAAAGGAGGAACAGCCCTTGAAGGACGGAGCGCAAGTCTCTTCAAAGCTATCTTCAAGCATTTCCCCGAGAATCCTTCCTGGCAATAGAGGTTCCACTCGGCGGCTTTAGCAAATGAACCTTAATATCCCATCCTGAAGCAGCCACAGCAGAGCATGTCCTCCCTAAACAACTATTCCAAAGATACGCCACCATGACGCCTGATTGCCAATAACACCTTTGGCATCAACTTCAAAGGTTCTGCCTCCTATCATATGCTCTTTCGAAAGTTTTCTCATTGACGCTTCAAGAAAGTTTGTTGATTCATCCACATCAAAATCGAGAACCATGGCGTTCTCCTCCGCGTCCACCGAACCTTAGGGGTCCGAACATGCACCTGTTCTTCGTGGGGATAGATGGGAGGAGGTCCTTAATAATTTCATTAGCCCCATGGAACAAAGATTCAACCCTGACCGATACCTCCTCAAGAGAAGAATATCGATCTCCTGAAGCTGATTCCAAGTCCCTTTCCCAAAAGGTTAAAGGCACGCCCGTCTCCGAAGATCCCATCACAATAATCGTAAAGAAATGGAAAGATGATCAAATTCCATCCCGTCTTACACGCACAAAAAAGAGGATGGCAAAAAAAAGGGGGAAGAAGAAGAAAACGCACGTAAAGCAAAGGAAAAGGAATCAACAAGAAGAACCCTTTTCTCAAACGAGGAGAACGATGCTATTATTTTTTGGATATGAATGTGGAACCTTAAAAGGAAAGGAAGCAATGAGAGAGACATAACGCCTCCAACATTTTAGCATGAATAATGCCCTAATTGAACCGCACGTGAAGGAAAGATAAAGGAAACTTTGCTATCGGAAGAAACTCCCTCCTTGTTTACATCGGTCTCACCCGCCTAGCACACTCGGTTAGGGGACACGCCATTTCCCAAGTCACGCCACGCAAGCATGGTTTCCAAGATTGACCCCCCACCAATTGCGACTTCCCAATGCCGCCAAGTCTTTGCAAGCATGGTTTCCAGATTGGACCCCACCAATTGCGACTTCCCAATGCCGCCCAAGTCACGCCCGTCAAAGATGGTTTCAAGATTGGACCTGCCCCGCCCATTGCAGCCGACCTCCCAATGCCGCCAAAGTCACGCCCCTAAGCACGAACTGACTTCTACACTCACAAGTTCCACCAGCTAAAGCACACTAGGTTTCAACTCACGCCAACTTCCCAACGTCGCTGCCGCACTCTAGCCCACTGTTGTGCCAAATCTCGATTTGTATTAAAACTACCAGAGGCGAGGATTCCAAATCCTATTTATAAAAGGCCGGAACAAGCCTCTTTCAATTTTCTTTCACGGGTTGTTGTTAACAGGTTTGTCACCATCTTATGCTTACCTCTAGCAACAAAGCCCCGTTCCGAGCTGGCGGGGACTTAATGTTGATGGTGGTTTTAGACAAGGGAGTAAAATGGAAAACCCCATGACCTAGTGTTACCGCAACACATTGAATAAGAGCATTTAACCTCGGTGTAAATAATTAATAGGGGTATTTTTTTCAAAATACCTATTAGGTTTTTCAACACGAACCCTAATTCCAAAACTAAGCCGCACCACTGCGCACCATGGCAACAATGCCAAACCAAGCCGTGATCTTTGCGCACCATGGCAACAATGCCAAACCAAGCGCATCTGCCATCCTTAGCATAATGCCAAACCAAGCGACATCTTGTGCACCATGGCAATGGTAATGCCAAAACTAGCGCGATATTGCGCCCGTAGCAACAATGCTAAACCAAGTCAAAGATAACATCTGCGCTGGTGACCGCAACGTGCCAAACCAAGCCGCATATCACATGACCATGGCAACCATGCCAAACCAAACGTCCTAGATGCGCGCACCATGGCAACCATGCCAAAACAAACCGCATTACACTCCATGGCAACCATGCCAAACCAAGCCGCTCTGCGCGCCATGGCAACCATGCCAAAAAGTCGGATATCTGCGCGCCGCAGCAACCATGCCAAACCAAGCGCATCTTTGCGCACTCATAGCAAATCAGAAGCCAAACCGTACTCTGCACCATAGCAACCATGCCAAACAGCCGCACCCCGCGCACCATGGCAATAACGCCAAATTCCAAGCTGCTATCTTTGCCCACGCGAACATAGCGCCTTAGGGCTGCAAGACTTGCAACCTAGGTCAACATGGCCGCACGTGCCGTTGGCACATGCCAAAACGTGTCGCAAGTTATATTTCCGGCCGCTATGCCTTTGGCCCACGCCAAACATAGCCTTAAAGCTTGCAAGACTTGCAACTAGGTTAACATGGCGGTCACATGCCATTGGCACATGCCAAAACGTGTCGCAAGCCATATTTCAAAGTCAAGCACCACGCGCCCATGGCAACAACGCCAAATTCCAAGCCGCTATGCCTTGGGCCCACGCCAACATAGCGCCCTAGGTTTGCAAGACTTGCAACTAGGTCAACATGGCCAAGCACGTGCCAGGTGGCACATGCCAACACGTGCCGTAGTTACATATTTCTAAGCCGTTATGCCTTGGGCCCCACGCCAAACATAGCTCCCTAGGCTTGCAAGACTTGCAACTAGGTCAACATGGCAACACGTGCCATTGGCACATGCCAACACGTCTGCATGAAGCCATATTTTCTAAGCCGCTATGCCTTGGGCCCACGCCAAACATAGCGCCAAAGGGTTTGCAGACTTGCAACTAGGTCAACATGGCCGCACATGCCATTGGCACATGTAAAACGTGTCGCAAGCCATATTTCCGAGCCATATGCCTTTGGCTCACGTGACATAGCGCCCTAGGTTTGCAAGACTTGCAACTAGGTCAACATGGTCATGTGCCATTGGCACATGCCAACACATGCCGCAAACCCATATTTCCAAGCCGCACCCCCGCGCACCATGGCAACAACGCCAAATTCCAAGCCGCTATGCCTTGGGCCACGCTAACATAGCGCCTAGTTTGCAAGACTTGCAACTAGGTCAACATGGACGCACGTGCCATTGGCACATGCAACACGTGCTTGCAAGCCATATTTCTAAGCCGCTATGCCTTTGGCCCATGCCAAACATAGCGCCCTAGGCTTGCAAAACATGCAACTAGGTCAACATGGCCAGCATACCAATGGCACATGCCAACATGCTCGCTAGCTAGTTTCCCTAGCGAAATCACGGCCCTAACGCCACGCATGCCATTGGCACATGCCAACATGCTCGCTAGCTAGTTTCCCTAGCGAAATCACGCCTTAACGGCCACGATGCCATTGGCACATGCCAACATGCTCGCTAGCTAGTTTCCCTAGCAAAATCACGGCCTAACGGCCATCAAGCATGCCATTGGCACATGCCAACATGCTCGCTAGCTAGTTTCCCTATCAAGGTCACGGCCCTAACGGCCACGCATGCCATTGGCACATGCCAACATGCTCGCTAGCTAGTTTCCCTATCACGGCCCTAACGGCCACGCATGTCATTGGCACATGCCAACATGCTCGCTAGCTAGTTTTCCCTAGCAAAATCAAGCCCTAACGGCCACGTGCCATTGGCACATGCCAACATGCTCGCTAGCTAGTTTACCTATCAAGGTCACGGCCCTAATGGCCACGCTGCCATTGCACATGCCAAGCACTGCAGTAGCTAACTTCTGGCCGTAGTGCAACCTACCAGGAGCATTAGGCATCCCATTGGGACATGCGAACACACCGCAGGTAAGCTTCTTGCAAACGTGCAACCTACCACCAAGGCATTCGCACATGCCATCGACATGCACCAACACATTTGGTAGCCCAACACAAACCGTGCAACCTACCACCAAGGCATTCGCACATGCCATTGGCACATGCCCATGACGCCACTAGCGGGCGCCACTTGCCTCAAGATGCAACCAACACTCGAGACATCAACACAAAGGCGGGGATGCTTCTTTAGGGTTTTTTGGTTTGGCGGTCCTGACATGCGGCGATACTTTACGCTCACATTAAGAAGCGTGAAAAGGAATAAGCGGTCAAATAAAAGAGGAAATAATGGTGAAAAACATTTTCACCCATTAAACCATGCGGTTACCACCTCCTCCCATTATTTTATCCTTTACTCTCTTCCTTCATGAGGCCAGGTGTTGATGGTGGATTTTAGACAAGGGGTAAAATCGTAAAACCCCATGACCTAGTGTTACCCGCAACACATTAACTAAGAGAATTTAACTCAGGTGTAAACAATTAATAGAGGTATTTTTTCAAAAATACCATATTAGGTTTTCAACAAAGAACCCTAATTCCAAAACCAAGCCGCATACTGCGCACCATGGTAACCATGCCAAACCAAGCCGCAAACTGCGCACCATGGCAACCATGCCAAACCAAGCCGCATCTGCGCCATGGCAACCATGCTCACCCAGCCCATCTCAAACCATGGCAACCATGCCAAACCAAGCGCATACCGCGCACCATGGAACCATTCCAAACCAGCGCGATACCTGCTTTCCATAGCAACCATGCCAAACCAAGCCATCTTGCGCACCATGGCAACCATGCTCCCCAATGGCATCATCGCGCGCCATGGCAACCATGCAAACCAAGCCGCATACCTTGCGCACCATGGCAACCATGCCAAACAAAGCGCACTCTTTACCGCACCATGGCAACCATGCCAAACCAAGCCGCATACCGCGCACCATGGCAACCATGCCAAACCAAGCGCATACTGCGCACCATGGCAACCATGCCAAACCAAGCCGCACTCTGCGCACCATGGCAACCATGCCAAAACAAGCCGATCTGGCACCATGGCAACAACGCCAAATTCGAGCCGCTATGCCTTCGGCCCACGACCAACATAGCGCCCCCAGGTTTGCAAGACTTGCAACTAGGTCAACATGGCCGCACGTGCCATTGGCACATGCCCGACACGTCATAAACCATATTTCTAAGCCGCTATGCCTGGGGCCCACGCCAAACATAGCGCCCCTAGGCTTGCAAGAATTGCACTAGGTCAACATGGCCGCACGTGCCATTGGCACATGCCAACACGTGCCGCAAGCCATATTTCTAAGCCGCATTCGCCTTTGCCCGCACCAAACATAGCGCCCTAGGCTTGAAAGACTTGCAACTAGGTCAACATGGCGCACGTGCCATTGGCACATGCCAACACGTGTCGCAAAGCCATAATTCCAAGCGCATGCCTTTGGCCCACGCCAAACATAGCGCCCTAGCACGCAAAACATGCAACTAGGTCAACATGGACGTACATGCCATTGGCACATGCCAACATGCTCGCTAGCTAGCTTCCCTATCAAGTCACGGCCTAACGGCCTCGCATGCCATTGGCACATGCCAACATGCTCGCTAGATAGCTTCTATCAAGGTCACGGCCCTAACGGCCCCGCATGCCATTGGCACATGCCAACATGTCATAGTTAGCTTCCCTATCAAGGTCATGGCCCTAACGGCCCGCTACCATTGGCACATGCCAACGTGCTCGCTAGCTAGCTTCCCTATCAAGGTCACGGCCCTAACGACCTCGCATGCCATTGGCACATGCCAACATGCTCGCTGGCGGCTTCCCTATCAAGGTCACGGCCCTAATGGCCCCGCACGCCATTGGCACATGCCAACATGTTTGCTAGCTAGTTTCCTTATCACGGCCCTAACGGCCACGCATGCCATTGGCACTTGCCAACTTACTCGCTAGCTGGTTTCCCTATCAAGGTCACATCCCTAATGGCCACGCATGCCATTGGCATGCCAACGCACACCTTTGTAGCCTAACTCGCAAACCGTGCAACCTACCACCAAGGCATTCCGCACATGCCATTGGCACATGCCAAACGCACACGCCGGTAGCCAAAACTTGCAAACCGTGCAACCTACCACCAAGGCATTCCGCACATGCCATTGGCACATGCCAAACGCACACGCTGGTAGCCAAAACTTGCAAACCGTACAACCTACCACCAAGGCATTCCGCACATGCCATTGGCACATGCCACGCGCGCCACTAGCAGCGCCACTTGCACTCAGATGCAACCAACACTCGAGACATCCAACACAACCGGGGATGCTTCTTTAGGGTTTTGGTTTGGCCCGATGACATCGGCAGTACACTACGCTCACTTTAAGAAAAGCGTGAAAAGGAATAAAGCGGTCAAATAAAAGAGGAAATAGTGGTGAAAAACGTTTTCACCCATTAAACCATGCGGTTACCACCTCCTCCCATTATTTCACCCTTTACTCTCTTCCTTCATGAGGCCGGGGTAATGTTTCAATCTCGGAAGCTTGTATAAATAGGTCTTACCTATTTCCACCGGCAAACAAGTCTCGGTCGGGAGAAATATACCACACTTACACTCTCAGAAAGGCAACATTGCAAGCTCTCTCAAAAGCTTCCATCTCTTGCAATCTTCCTAAGCTTTCACTTTCCGAACACCTTTCTTTGCTTCCCTCCCCAAATCAACCCTTCTCCTCCACTTTGTGACCGGGCAAGTCCGAACGGCCATTTCTTGGTTTAGGTGGGACTTGTAATCGATCTCTCGAATCTACGAAGTGCTCACGTGCAGCACATTTGTTTAGGGTTTGAATCAATTTCTCACTCGCCCAATCGAAATTACCAAAATCGTAAACGATTTTCACCCATAAACACTGTGGTACGTTTCAATCTCGACTTGTATAAATAGGTCTTACTATTTCCACCGACAACAAGTCTCGGTCAGGAGAAATATACTACACTTACACTCTCGAAAGGCAACTTTGCAAGCTCTCTCAAAAGCTTTCATCTCTTGCAAGCTTCCTAGCTTTCACTTTACGATACAAGTCGAGATACTACTCTCCTCAACACCTTTCTTTGCTTCCCTCCCCAAATCAACCCTTCTCCTCCACTTTGTGACCGAAGCAAGTCCGGAACGGCCATTTCTTGGTTTAGGGCGGACTTGTACGAGATCGATCTCTCGAATCTACGAAGTGCTCACGTGCTGACATTTGTTTAGGGTTTGAATCAATTTCTCACTCACCCACCGAAATTATCAAAATCGGTAGAAACGATTTTCACCCATAAACACCGTGGTACGTTTCAATCTCGACTTGTATAAATAGGTCTTACCTATTTCCACCGAACAACAAGTCTCGGTCGAGTCGAGAAATATACTACACTTACACTCTCGGAAAGGCAACTTTGCAAGCTCTCTCAAAGCTTCCATCTCTTGCAAGTTTCCTGCTTTAACTCTCGATACAGAGTCGAGATACTACTCTCCTCAACACCTTTCTTTGCTTCCCCAAATCAACCCTTCTCCTCCACTTTTGTGACCGAAGCAAGTCCGAACGGCCATTTCTTGGTTTAGGGACGGACTTGTACGGATCGATCTCTCGAACCTATAAAGTGCTCACGTGCAGCACATTTTTTTAGGGTTTGAATCAGTTTCTCACTCACCCACCGAAATTACCGAAATCAGCAGAAACGATTTTCACCCATAAATAGCGACGTAACCGAACTATTGTTCGGTTGGGAAATGTTTTCAGTGATGTAACCGAACTAACCCGTTCGGTTGGGAAATATTTTTTGTGACGTAACCGAACTGACCAGTTCGGTTGGGAAATGTTTTTGCAACGTAACCGAATTGATGTTCGGTTGGGAGTTATTTTTGCGAAATAGCCAAACTGTTCTTCATGTTCATCATTTACATTAGGTTCGGTTAGTTCGACAATTTTTTTTACATAATTCCTAGCCGAACTTTTCTCCGCAACTTCCATTTTCAACTCATTTTGATGGTTAATACTCATTTTTTCAACCAAAAACGAATGACAAATAATGGGTTTGTGAGAATACCTTTGTTAATGATTTAAATTAAGTTATATATAGAGGTGGTGGTGGTTGGTGGTGGTGGTAGTCGGAGGTGGTAGTGGTGGGCGGCGGTGGTGGGAGGAGGTGGTGGTTATATATATTTAGGTGGTTATTAGGTCAGTTTTAAATTAAATTAGGTTAAGGGTAGGTTAGTAATTTCCACACTTTAGGACACCCCTTATAATTATAGGGAAGGTGGCCTAATAAGACCATGGTCCCCCAAAAAAAAATGGTTCCTGATTTAGATCCAGTTCAGGGGTATTAAAGCCTTTAAGGCTGGTGGTCTTCGTTCATGTTTTGGTTAATAGCCCAGTAATTTTCATCAATTCCTATTGAGTGACACATTCAAAATTATTAATGTTTCAAGTCGTAATGTAACTACATGATGAGTTTTTCGCATCCTCATCACTAGAACTACTATCATTTAAGTCGGTCAACTCATCGAGCATCACAGTCATATAGTAACTAATCAAATGATGGAACCGGGATTAAGGTCTAATATTAGTTGTACAACAAAGTAAGGTCACATTGACAATGTGGTTCTAATATGATGGAACCCCGGGTTATAAGTAAAAAAAACTCACCTCAGAAATGTAGGAATAAACAACGATTAAATGTCAAATAAGAATTTGCTTGTGGAAATAAGGCCTTACCTTGGCCAATTTATTTGGGCACACCAGTTATGACCAATAAGCGTAAGATAAAATATTTCTACACTTAAAATGTACTTCCTTTTCCACTCTTCGATATCTATGGGGCAGCATTGACCATCTTTTATTGGCTCTATGTCGGATGTAGTAAATATGTTGTATACGTCCTTGCAATATTTGGGACTCAGATGTGTCGAGTTTATATTCGTGTCTTTGATTAGTACATAGTCATCAAATAAGACCACGCTTATTATTTCCGCTTTTGAGATTGAGTTGTGGCTTTTGTCGATCGGGTATATATGTGACGCGAATCGGATAATTAAATTGGATAGTGAGTCTTAAATCTGCAGATCCAACTAGTTGCTCTAAAGAGGATATGTGTATTTCATACTAAAAGACATGCTAAACAAAGCTTGGAGAACATCCGGTGAGTTTACTGTTTGATTTGGGAACAATATTTACAAAGTAAGATTTGAAAACTTATGTGACTTAAAACTATTATCGAGAAGTACACCATGGGCTTTAAATAACGAATTATTAGTCATGGAAAGATGCGATGGAAATCTCACGCTGAGAATATGAATTCAAATATGTATGGTTACGGATCCATTCACGTGCGGTCTTCCTATCGATGTTAAACAAGAAGAAGATTCTTGATATGGTTAAGAAATTTGGAACACCCCAAGACCTAATCAGATGAAGATGTAGCAAAGTGGGGGAAATACGCGGGAATCCGAAAAATTAACATCACTAAACCCAGGACCGATGCGGATGAAGGTCATCACATCATCAAAAAGAAAGATGGGCAAAAATTCGGTATGAAAAAGCTACCAAACTCCTGTTATCATTGTGGGTTATTTGGGCATGCTATGAAACAATGCCCTGTATTATCAAACTTGATCTGGAAAGATTGAAATTATCACCAGCGGAAGAATTCTTGAAAAGATGGAAGACCCAAAATTTGCTAATTACAATGAAGAAATCGGGGTCGATTAAGAACAAAGAAAGTTACGGTTACTCCGATTATTATTCACAAAATGTGTGTAATCCGGCAATCCAAGACTTTCAATCCTAATCACTACCAAACGAAAGTCCCGATGTCTGCCAATAAGAACGACAAGATCTCATCTGTTCGACAGGGCACGAAGTTACGAGAGGGTCGGCTTTGCAAACAACAAACTTCATTTGTTTGAAGAAAACCTAAGAGATAAGGATTCAATTTCGAGGGTGGAGATTGTAGGAAAACTTCAAACAAATAATGAATAAGAGAAGTCCACGTGGGCGAACCAAAGCAAACCACACGGAGGCGAAGGAGTGAGTGGTATACATCTGTAAATGAGGAAAATACAAAGGAGGTGAGGATACGTAACATAGCTAGTCGGGCAGAGAATGAGACTCGTGAAGAATTTAACTCTGTAGAAATGCGTCAAGCCCATTATAATACCATCAAAGATGGTGAACCGAAAGAAAAAATTCAATCAATCGATGCTCAAAGTCTAAATTGATGAAACCCCTAAATTGATAGTTCACCCAAATCGACAGGAGTGGAAACACTTGAACTAGAAAGTGATGATAATCAGACCAGAAGGTGGGTACTTGAAACTATAGAGGAGAAGAAGAAGAAGCAAGGTCAATGGAAAAGAGACGCCCGAAAAAGAAAGGAATGTAACCCTCGGGATAAAGTTTAGGAGAAGGAGTTATTTTGGGAAAAAGATTGGGCGTCTCAATGGATATTGATCGGGTAACCCCTAAAAACAAAATACAAAGTAGAGATGATGAATGTTGAATCAATGGGTGTGGTGGCTGCCCTAAATCAGCCACAATCTCAATGTTGATTTACTCTTGGAATTGTCAAGGGTTAGGGAATCCCTCGACAATTCGTCACTTAAAATCCTTCTTGAAGGCATGTAAGCCTAGCATCGCCTTCTTGTCCAAAACAAAACTCGATTTTCATAAGGCTAGTAATCTCATCTCAGTTAAACATCAGTAATCATCATATAGTTCCATCAGTAGGAAGAAAAGGGGGTTTAATTTTGCTTAGGACTAATTCCATCAAGGTGCATATTGTCAAGAGTAATTTAAATCTAATCCATTGTGAAATAAATCAAATTTTGAAACCAAATTGGGATCACACTATGTATGTATGGGCCTCCTTCTAGAAAAGATAAAAATCCCTTTTGGTCTCTCACCTCTAATTACATTGATAATATAAGAAACCCTTCTGACATTATTGGTGATCTCAATTCAATCAAGTCTTTGAAGGAGAAAAAAGGGGGCGAGGCGATAATAATAACCACAACGAGAAGTTAAACAAAATGATACGGACAAGGGACTCATTGATATGGGGTATTGTGGTCCAGCCTTCACTTGGACAAATAATGCCATTATATCACTCCAATTTTAGCCAGAACTTGATGAAGTCTTGGTTTCGTCAAGGCTGGTGGCTCCATTTCCCAGAAACGAGCGTGTTTCATCTTAAGTGGGAGTGATCATTCTCATATATCTAAATCTGCCTGAGAATTTGTAAAAGATGAAAACCAAGGTATCGTTTTGAGTATCATTGGATGACCATCAAGACTTTAAGGATGAAGTACACAAGGCGTGGGATAAGGCTCTACGGAAGCACCTTGGACAAGATTAGAGAAGCGGGAATTAGTTTGGCAGAGTGGGGAAAGAAAACTTTTGGCAATGTAACAAAGGAAGTTGAAGTCGCTAAGGAAGATCTTCTAGAGTTGCGAAACAATCCCATGTTAGAGACATCGAAGTGAAGAAGCGACTCACGACCGGCAAGTTGAAGACCTAATGGAGATTGAAAATTAAGACAACGCAATAAGAATACTTGGATTCCTAATGCTGACAGAAACACCCAAGTGTTCCATATGGCGGTGAAACAACGAAGAAAAAAGAATACAATTGAAGCCCTTAGAGATGACAAAAATATATGGGTGTCGGGTCATGACAACATATCTAAGCTTCTCATAAACTACTTCTCAAACAACTTCAACAAAGATCCTCATGACCGGCAATTTTTTGTCGAGGTCATGAAATACGCTACATGTTTTTATGTATTAGCGGCTTCATCATAGAGCTCTGGCGTACTGCGTTTTATCCAACGCTAAAAACAATGCGAAAGTAATAGAACGATGGTACGCTAGAGCTCCCTAAACGAAGGAAGAAAAACATGTGGCGTTGGATAAAAACGATGCATGGCAAGAGCTCTAGCGTCTTTCTTGTTTTATTCAGCAAAGATTTTTCTTGGTAGGAAGAAAAAATATGACATAACACCGTTAAAAACAATAGTTATTTTTGAATGTAAGCTCCCCGACCATTGATATTTTCGTTGGATTTGTAGTGGAATTTTAGATTGCATAAATATTTGAAGCTTATCGTACGTCCAAAGCTGTTTTATCTATGGCGAGAATTAAAGTTATAGCGTAAGGCTGTCAAAACACAGTTTGCCCTTTGTGTTACGGCAAGACACAAGCATTCCAATATATCCGTCTATCGGCTCGATTTGGTGGTTGAGGATCCACGATGATTGTTTGACAAAGTTCAAATTTTGCAAGCTCCTGAGTGGTAGAGGTATGGAAATTCTTAGCAGAAAGCCTAATGGAGAAGTTATACGCTTGTTCCTGCATTTTGAATTAGGCTCCTTCAGGCTCCTAGTTGAAGCATGTATATGTTCTCCCGCAACTGAACTAGGAGGCTATTTATGCAACAGATCTTGACTCGCTTCAATGTCGGGTCTTAATTCAGTGAGAGTGACACAGAAATACGAAAAACATCTTAGTTGTTGTACAAGTCAAAAAAGAAGAAGAGGGGCTTGCTTAGGGGTAAAGTTGGTATGATCGATGAACCAACCTCTCTTTGCTAAGTGCTATGGAAAATCATTCAAGAAAATTTAGGAAATGATGGCTGTGGGTTGTACAAATCTTTTTATACACCAGAGAAATCAAGGATATACAATATCTCATAGATGAAAATTATACAAATATTGATTCTTTCTAGAGAAGAAAAGGGTAATATACACCTTTAGCTCTAGCTCGAATTGAAAAACATTAAATAAATAAAAACAAAAGTTGATACATTTTTCTTTTCCGCCTTTCTCATTCATTACACGAAGCTAGGAAAAAATCAAGCTAAATTTTACCTTCAACTGATCTTTTCTTATACGAGGGAATCAAATGTGATGAAAAAAATACAAGTTTTTTTTTTTTTTGCTTTTTTTAACACATCTCCTAATCTTTAGAATCCCCTCCTTCGGTCTTAGCCCTTATACATGAGCAAGCCGGCTTTACTAATATTGAGAGGTCATCTAGTCCATTTCATGATTAGGATCACACATTCTAGATCTAGAAACACCCGTCATGAAAATCGATAGGGAAATATATTAAATGCACACCTCGGACTAAGAAATTACTTGTGAACCTTAATTGCCCAAAGTAGACAGACTTGAACTTCTATCTGCTCTTGCCTTTGATAGTTGAAACAAGAGATATACCTGCATTTGACAAATATGAAATCAGGACATGTCTTTTAAATCCACAATATTTTTTTCATTCTGCTCTAAATTTGGAAATTTGGGTGAGTTATCCTACAATATATAAATATATCAAATGGAATCATCTATTTGATATATATATAGATGACAGTAGATATAGATGACAGTAGATATGTTTGTCTCAAGTTAAGCTAGGAATTAGATAAACTTACCACACATTCATATGATACCGAGAGAGAAAGATGAGTTTCCTCACAGACCATTAACTAACTGCAATCGACTTCGTAGGAGGATTTATTAGTTAGGTTTGAGAGGAGAAATCATTGTGCTGAATACATAGTTGTTGATTGATCATCTACATCTGAGGCCATAATCTCTTATTGATGGTGGTTGTTTTAGAGATAGCAAACAAGAGAGACGAAGTGAGTGAGAGCGGCGTTAAGAATGAATCGATTACGAGGAGAGAAACGAACCTAAACGCAGCCGCTTAAATGGGAGGAATTTGAAGGAGGAAATGGATGCGGGTCTCATTTTCTTTAACTTGGGCCCATTACTAATTTCTACGGCTGCAAGAGGTAGGTGGTTGTCATCACTTATCTTGGTAACATTACGAGTGTATCTTGAATTTACGTACACGAAACCCGGCGACTAAGTTTAAGGGAAGGAAAAGCGATGGTAGACCAAGCTCTCGGTATTCTTTCTTCGAGCATAAATCGAAAGAGATAGCACGCAAAACCTCAGATTTGTTATGGAAGAGTGGAAGTTATAAAGAGTTAGCTAGTCGGTCGATAAATGTCTTCAGTCGGTTGAGCAAGCCTCATCTGAGAAAAATATACATCTACAAGTGCGGAGATTTACAACGCTTAAGCTAAGTATTGTAGAAAGTCCTATGTTTTACAAGCTGGTTTCAAAGGAAGAGTTATCGTATATCATCACTGCCAACCCTTAGGAAACAAGGGGTTGCGGCATAAGAAAACAAACGACAACTCCTTAAGCAAAACGGATTTGTGACATTTAGCTATAACAACGTTGTTCCATATGTAGTGACTTAGACTACCACAATACTAACAAGTGTTGTTGAAGAACACAAAAATATGATAATGAAAAATATGTTAGAGGAGATTCGAACATGAACCTACTACATTGAAGTCACAGCTTATCAACCACCCTTTCGGTTCACAAGTTTTGATTTTTTTTCTTTTTTTAAATAGAAACCTACAACAACACTTATAAGTGTTCTTGAAGTAAAAATATATAATGTTCCATATATGTAGTGACTTAGCCTATCACAATTCTCACAAGTTAAAGAACACAAAAATATGATAATGAAAAATATGTTAGAGGGAGATTCGAACATGAACCTACTGCATGGAAGTCAAGCTCATCAACCGCCCTTTCAGTTTACAAGTTTTGATTATTTTTTTTTTAAATAGAAAGCTATAACAACACTTATAAGTGTTGTTGAAGTAAAAATATATAATGTTCCATTTATGTAAAAATATATAATGTTCCACTTGAAATAAAGCTACAACAACACGCATACAATATGCGAGATATAAGGTTTTTTAAGGTTTCGTAGAATATCTCGAAGAAATCTTACTGTAAATGGATGGATTTGTCGTTCTTACCAAGTTTCGACTTAGAGTAGTCAACTCACGGCGGGTTTCGATTTAAGGCGTGGTATGCATACATTACTTGAAATAGGGTTTGTTTAAGTTAATATCTAGAAGAAATCTTACACAAAATAGATGGATTCGTCATTCTTAAATTTACGAATTAGAGTAGTCAACTCGCGACCGGGTTTCGATCTCGGATCCTAGTACACATACAATATGCGAAGTAAGGTTTTTTAAGGTTTCGTAGAATATCTCGAAAGAATCTTACACAGTAAATGGATCGTTGTCGTTCTTACCAAGTTTCGACTTAAGAGTAGTCAGCTCCACGGCCGGGTTTCGATCTCGGATCCACAGTACGCATACAATATCGAAATAGGTTTTTTTTTAGGTTTCGTGAGAATATCTCGAAGAAATCTTACTGTAAATGGATGGATTCGTCGTTCTTATCATTTTCGACTTAGAGTAGTCAGCTCGCGGCGGGTTTCGATCTCGGAGCATGGTATGCATAGAATATGCATAAATAAGGTTTGTTTAAGGTTTTTACGTAGAATATAGCGAAGGAATCTTACAGTAAATGGATGGATTCGTCGTTTTTACCAAGTTTTGACTCGAGAGTAGTCAAGTGGGCGGCCGGTATCGATCTTTGAGCCTGATATGCATACAATATGCGAAATAAGGTTTGTTTAAGGTTTCGTAGAATATTTCAAAGGAATCTTACATGCAAATGGATGGTTTCTTCGTTTTTACCAAGTTTCGACTTAGAGTAGTCAGTTCGCGACCGGGTTTCGATATCGGATCCATGCATGCATATATATATGCATAAATAGGGTTTGTTTAAGGTTTCGTAGAATATCTCGAAGGAATCTTACCTGTAAATGGATGGATTCGTCATTCTTACCAAGTTTCTAACTTAGAGTAGTCAACTCGCGGCTAGGTCTCGGATCCTAGTACGCATACAATATGCGAGAAATAGGGTTTCTTATGGTTTAGTAGAATATCTCGAAGGAATCTTACACATAAATGGATGAATTAAATCGTTCTTACCAAGTTTACGGCTTAGACTAGTCAACTCAAGGCCAGGGTTTCGATCTCGGATCCTTGTCTCTGATATGCGAAATAGGATTTTTAAGTTTCGTAAAATATCTAGAAGGAATCTTACACCAATAAATGGATGAATTCGATGAATTCTTTACCAAGTTTCGACTTATAGTAGTCAATTCGCGGCCGAGTTTCGATCTCGGATCCTGGTATGCATACAATATGCGAAATAGGGTTTTAAGGTTTCGTAGAATATTTCGAAGGAATCTTACACTAAATGGATGGTTTATTCGTTCTTACCAAGTTTACGACTTATAGTAGTCAACTCACGGCGGTTTCGATCTTTGTGCACGATTTGCATACAATATGCGAGAAATAAGGTTTGTTTAAGGTTTCGTAGAATATTTCGAAGGAATCTTTTTTGTAAATGGATGGATTCGTCGTTCTTACCAAGTTTCGACTTAGAGTAGTCAACTCGCGGCCATGTTTGATCTCGGGCATGGTATGCATAAAGAATATATAAATAAGGTTTGTTTATGGTTTCGTAGAATATCTCGAAGGAATATTACACCGTAAATGGATGGATTCGTCGTTCTTACCAAGTTTCGACTTGACTAGTCAACTCGCGACCCGAGTTTGATCTCGGAGCATTGTATACATAGAATATGCGCGGAAATAAGGTTTGTTTAAGGTTTAAGTAGAATATCTAGAAGGAATCTTACACAGCAAATGGATGGATTCGTCATTTTTACCAAGTTTTGACTTAGAGTAGTCAACTCGCGGCCGGGCTTCGATCTTGGGCCGGTATGCATATGCAATATATAGAAATAAGGTTTGTTTAAGGTTTAGTAGAATATTTGAAGGAATCTTGCAGCAAATGGATGGTTTCTTCGTTCTTGCAAATTTCGACTTAGGAAGTGAGTCGACTCATGACTAGGTTTCGATTTAAGAGCACTGTATGCATACAATATTACGCGAGAAATAGGGTTTGTTTAAGGTTTCATAGAATATCTCGAATGAATCTTACTGTAAATGGATGAATTCCTGTTCTTACCAGTTACAGATTAGAGTAGTCAACTACGCGACGGGTTTTAGATCTCGAGCCTGGTATGCATACAATATGCAGAAATAGGGGATTTTAAGGTTTCGTAGAATATCTCGAAGGAATCTTACCTGTAAAAGGATGGTTTCTTCGTTCTTACCAAGTTTTTGACTTAGAGTAGTCAACTCGCGACGGGCTTGGTTAAGGCACGGTATGCATACATTTATCGAAATATGGTTTGTTTAAGGTTTCATAGAAATATAGAAGAAATCTTACGTAAATAAATGGACTAAATCGTTCTTACCAAGTTTCGACTTAAAGTAGTCAGCTCGCGCGGCCGGAGTTTCGATCTCGGAGCATGGTATGCATAGAATATGCATAAATAAGGTTTGTTTAGGGTTTCGTAGAATATACCGAAGGAATCTTACATGTAAATGGATGGATTCGTCGTTTTTGCCAAGTTTTTGACTTAGAGTAGTCAACTCGTGGTCAGGTTTCGATCTCTGAGCCTGGTATGCATCAATATGCAGAAATAAGGTTTGTTTAAGGTTTCGTAGAATATTTCGAAAAAATCTTACCTGTAAATGGATGGTTTCTTCGTTCTTACTAAGTTTCGACTTAGAGTCGTAGTCGACTCGCGGATTCGGAACCTGGAATGCATCCATATATATGCATAAATAGGGTTTGTTTAAGGTTTTCGTAGAATATCTCGAAGGAATCTTACTGTAAATGGATGGATTCGCATTCTTACCAAGTTTCTTACTTGGGTAATAGTCAACTCGCGGGCGGTTTCGATCTCGGATCTTGTACGCATACAATATGCGAGAAATAGGGTTTTTTTTTTAAGGTTTCGTAGAGATATCTCGAAGGAATCTGCAATGAATGGATAGATTCGTCGTTCTTACCAAGTTTACGAATTATAGTAGTCAACTCACGACCCGGTTTCGATCTAAGCTGGTATGCATACAATATGCGAGGAAATAGGTTTTTTTAAGGTTTCGTAGAATATTTGAAGGAATCTTACTGCGTCAAAATGGATGGTTTCTTGCGTTCTTACCAGAGTTTCGACTTATAGTAGTCAACTCGCGGCTAGGTTTCGATCTACGAGCCTGGTATGCATACAATATGCAAAAATAGGTTTGTTTGAGGTTTAAGTAGAGTATTGAAGAATCTTACAATAAACGGATAGGTCGTCGGTGCTTGCAAGTTTCGACTTATGGTAGTCAACTCACGACCAGAGTTTCGATCTAGGAGCATGGTATGCATAGAATATGTTTGAAGTCGAACCCTCCCGAGCTTCTTGGTTCATAGTTTTACATCTTAGTTATACCATATTTAAAGTTCCAATCGACTATGAGGTTCATATTTATCGATTTCAATGATATATCATGCTACGTTTGAAGTGAGAACCCTCCCAAAGCTTCTTAGTTCATAGTTTTTATGTCGTAATATCATATTTGAAGTTCGAATCGGCTTCATATTTATTGATTTAGATGATGTATCATGTTAAGTTTGAAGTTTGAACCCTCTGGAGCTTCTCGGTTCATAGTTTGTATGCCATTACACCACATTTGAAGTTCGAACTTACATTGAGCTTCATATTTATCGATTTCGATGATGTATCATGCTACTAATGTGAACTAAAGCTACTTCAGGACCTATATGACTAGTCGAAATTACTTCATGACCTATTGTTTATGGGTGAAAATCGTTTCTGCTGATTTCGGTAATTTCGGTGGGTGAGTGAGAAATTGATTCAAACCCTAAACAAATGTGTTGCACGTGAGCACTTCGTAGATTCGAGAGATCGATCTGTACAAGTCCGGTCTAAACCAAGAAATGGGCGTTGAGACTTGCTTCGGTCCTGAAAGTGGAGGAGAAGGGTTGATTTGGGGAGGGAAGCAAAGAAAGGTGTTGAGAGGTAGTATCTCGACTTGTATCGGAGTGAAAGCTTAGGAAGCTTTACAGAGATGGAAGCTTTTGAGAGAGCTTGCAAAGTTGCCTTTTACGAGAGTGTAAGTGTGGTATATTTCTCTGAGCCGAGGCTTGTTTATGCAGTGGAAATAGGTAAGACCTATTTATACAAGTGAGATTGAAACGTACTTACTGGCCTCATGAAGGGAAGAGAGTAAAGGGTGAAATAATGGGAGGGAGTGTGGTAACGCATGGTTTTAATGGGTGAAAACGTTTTCACCGTTATTTCCCTCTTTTATTTGTGCTTTATTCCTTTCACGCTTTCTTAAAGTGAGCGTAGTGTCGGGCCACATCTGTGACCGCCAAACCAAAACCCTAAAGCATCCCCCAGTTTGTGTTGATGTCTCGAGTGCAAGTGGCGCTGCTAGTGGCGCGTGTGGCATGTGCCAATGGCATGTGCGGAATGCCTTGGTGGTAGGTTGCACGGTTTGCAAGTTTTGGCTACCAGCGTGTGCGTTTGGCATCCACCAATGGCATGTGCGGAATGCCTTGGTGGTAGGTTGCAAGGTTTTGCAAGTTTTGGATACCGGCGTGTGCGTTTGGCATGCCAATGGCATGTGCGGAATGCCTTGGTGGTAGGTTGCATGGTTTGCAAGTTAGGCTACCAGTGTGCGTTTGGCATGTGCCAATGGCATGCGTGGCCATTAGGGCGTGACCTTGATAGGGAAACCGGTAGCGAGTATGTTAGCATGTTCCAATGGCATGCACGTGGCCGTTAGAAGCCGTGATAAGGAGAACTAGCTAGCAAACATGTTGGCATGTGCCAATGGCGTGCGGGGCCATTAGGGCCGTGACCTTGATAGGGAAGCTAGCTGGCGAGCATGTTGGCATGCCAATGGCATGCGGGGCCGTTAGGCGCGTGACCTCGATAGGGAAGCTAGCTAGCGAGCATGTTGGCATGTGCCAATGGCATGCGGGGCCGTTAGGGCCGGCGTGACCTCGATAGGGAAGCTAGCTAGCGAGCATGTTGGCATGTGCCAATGGCATGCGCGGGGCCGTTAGGTGCAAGTGACCTCGATAGGGAAGCTGGCTAGCGAGCATGTTGGCATGTGCGATGGCATGCGGGTCCCGTTAGGGCGTGACCTTGATAGGAAGCTAGCTAGCGAGCATGTTGGCATGTGCCAATGGCATGCGGGGGCGTTAGGGCGTGACCTTGATAGGAAGCTAGCTAGCGAGCATGTTGGCATGTGCCAATGGCATGCGGGGCCGTTAGGGCCGTGACCTTGATAGGAAGCTAGCTGGCGAGCATGTTGGCATGTGCCATTGGCCGATGCGGCCATGTTGACCTAGTTGCATGTTTTGCAAGCCTAGGGCCCTATGTTTGGCGTGGGCAGGCATAGCGGCTTGGAATTATGGCTTGCGACACATGTTGGCATGTGCCAATGGCACGTCACGGCCATGTTGACCTAGTTGCAACTCTTACCAAGCCTAAGTGGCGCTATGTTTGGCGCGGGCCAAGGCGTAGCGGCTTAGAAATATGGCTTGAAGCACGTGTTGGCATGTGCCGAAGTAGCACGTGCGGCCATGTTGACCTAGTTGCAAGTCTTACAAACCTAGGGGCGCTATGTTGGTCGTGGGCCGAGAGGCATAGCGGCTCGGAATTTGGCGTTGTTGCGATGGTGCGCAGGTATGCGGCTTGTTTAGCATGGTTGCCATGGCGCGAGTGCGGCTTAGTTTGGCATGGTTACCGTGGTGCTTGTATGCGGCTTGGTTTGGCATGGTTGCCGTGGTGCGATATGCGGCTTGGTTTTGGCATGGTTGCCATGGTGCG
>JAJJWW010001781.1:0-142519 GCA_023531295.1 Papaver armeniacum | reverse complement strand
CTCGTTGGTTGCGCCTTGAGTGCAAGTGGTGCTACTAATGGCGCGTGTGGCATGTGCCAATGGCATGTGCGGAATTCCTTGGTGGTAGGTTGCATGGTTTTGCAAGTTAGGCTACCAGCGTGTGTGTTTGGCATGTGCGGAATGCCTTGGTGGTAGGTTGCACGGTTTGCAAGTTAGGCTACTAGCGTGTGTGTTTGGCATGTGCCAATGGCATGTGCGGCCATGTTGACCTAGTTGCAAGTCTTGCAAGCCTAGGGCGCTATATTTGGCGTGTGCCAATGGCATAGCGGCTTGGAATATGGCTTGCGGCACGTGTTGGCATGTGCCAATGGCATGTGCGGCCATGTTGACCTAGTTGCAAGTTTTGCAAGCCTAGGGCGCTATATTTGGCGTGTGCCAATGGCATAGCGACTTGGAATATGGCTTGCGGCACGTATTGGCATGTGCCAATGGCATGTGCGGCCATGTTGACCTAGTTGCAAGTCTTGCAAGCCTAGGGCGCTATATTTGGCGTGTGCCAATGGCATAGCGACTTGGAATATGGCTTGCGGCACGTATTGGCATGTGCCAATGGCATGGGTGTCCATGTTGACCTAGTTGCAAGTCTTGCAAGCCTAGGGCGCTATATTTGGCGTGTGCCAATGGCATAGCGACTTGGAATATGGCTTGCGGCACGTATTGGCATGTGCCAATGGCATGTGCGGCCATGTTGACCTAGTTGCAAGTCTTGCAAGCCTAGGGCGCTATATTTGGCGTGTGCCAATGGCATAGCGACTTGGAATATGGCTTGCGGCACGTATTGGCATGTGCCAATGGCATGTGCGGCCATGTTGACCTAGTTGCAAGTCTTGCAAGCCTAGGGCGCCATATTTGGCGTGTGCCAATGGCATAGCGACTTGGAATATGGCTTGCGGCACGTATTGGCATGTGCCAATGGCATGTACGGCCATGTTGACCTAGTTGCAAGTCTTGCAAGCCTAGGGCGCTATATTTGGCGTGTGCCAATGGCATAGCGACTTGGAATATGGCTTGCGGCACATATTGGCATGTGCCAATGGCATGTGCGGCCATGTTGACCTAGTTGCAAGTTTTGCAAGCCTAGGGCGCTATATTTGGCGTGTGCCAAAGGCATAGCGGCTTGGAGATTTGTTGCCCTGGTGTGCGGTATGCGGCTTGGTTTGGCATTGTTGCCAATGATGCGCAAATATACGGCTTGGTTTGGCATTGCCGCCATGGTGCGCAGAGTGCGGCTTGGTTTGGCATTGTTGCCCGATGATGCGCAGATATCGGCTTGGTTTGGCATTGCTTTGCCATGGTGCGCAGATATGCGGCTTGGTTTGGCATTCTTTGCCATGGTGCGCAGAGTGCGGCTTGGTTTAGCATTCTTGCCATGGTGCGTGAGTGCGGCTTGGTTTGGCATTGTTGCCAATGATGCGCGATATGCGGCTTGGTTTGGCATTCTTTGCCATGGTGCGCAGAGTGCGGCTTGGTTTGGCATTGTTGCCAATGATGCGCAGATATGCGGCTTGGTTTGGCATTGTTGCCAATGATGCGCAGATGCGGCTTGGTTTGGCATTGTTTGCCATGGTGCGCAGAGTGCGGCTTGGTTTGGCATGGTTGCCATGATGCGCAGAGTGCGGCTTGGTTTGGCATGGTTGCCATGGTGCGCAGAGTGCGGCTTGGTTTGGCATGGTTGCCATGGTGCGCAGAGTGCGGCTTGGTTTGGCATTGTCTTGCAGAGTGCGGCTTGGTTTGGCATTGCTGCCATGGTGCGTAGAGTGCGGCTTGGTTCGGCATGGTTGCCATGGTGCGCAGAGTGCGGCTTGGTTTGGCATTGCTGCCATGGTGCGCAGAGTGCGGCTTGGTTTGGCGTTGCTGCCATGGTGCGCGAGTGCGGCTTGGTTTGGCATTGTCCATGGTGCGCGAGTGCGGCTTGGTTTTGGAATTAGGGTTACGTGTTGAAAGCCTAATCCGGTATTTTGAAAAAAATACCCTATTAATTATTTACACCTGAGTTAAATGATCTTAGTTAATGTGTTGTGGGTAACACTAGGTCATGGGGTTTTACGATTTTACCCCTTGTCTAAAAACCACCATCAACAACGTGCTAGGTAAAAAATCTTGGGAAAGTGTAGTAGGTTTATGCATCTCTACAGCATATCGAATGACATCTTTTAACCCCCCCCTAAGAAACTCATAATAAAATATTCCTCCTTGAGGGAGGGATTGTTAAGAAGCATGAGGGTTTTAAGGGGTTCAAATCGATCAAAGAATACCTCAACAGTAGTAGTTTGGGATAATTTATTAAAGCATCCTATGGAGTTCTCATTAGCCAGATCTTCGAAACGTTCACAAAGAGCTGAAGAAAAATCAGACCAAGAGATATAAGGTTTACCCGTATGAAAATCCTGAAACCATGAGTCAGCTTTACCCTCTAGATACATAGCACCTACCTCCGTTTGTTGATTAGATGGAACAGCTTTTAGGTAAAAGAATCTTTCACACTTTCGTACCCAACATCGAGGATTATCACCACTAAATTTAGGAAAATCAATTTTTGGGGGTTTGAAATGAGAATCTTGTGGTATGTGGTTATTGTTGTGAGAACCCTGACTAGATTCAGGTGAGATTGGATTTTCAGGATTTTTAATACTTGCTGACAGATTATTGATGGAAGCAATAAGTAAGCTCATCTCTTCAGATTGCTTTTTTGTAGCAGCAGTACGTTCTGCAGATTCCTTGATGTGAAGATCCGTGAGCGTCTTTATCATGGATGTCAGCTCAACAGCTTTGTTATCAACATCTTTAATGGTAGGTCCTGTCATTGTAGAAGATGAAGATAGATAGACTGGGTGATACCAATTGTCAAGTACCAAATGATATTGACAAGATTCAACTGATAAACTAGTAACAGAAAAGGACGATAGCTTTGGTAACCTCCACACTCAATGAGCGCAGCCTAAGTTTAGTTTTTCATTCATGACCAAAACAGATCTCAATACAGTTCTCTTAAATACTTAAGGGGAAACCCTAATCAAAACCCTATCTAATAAGAAACTAACACGTGTAGTTTGCGTACACGTTGGTTTACAAAGTAAAACAGCAGTAAAGAAACAGTAATAAATTTTAACGGCTCACTAATGATTGTTTGATCATTACACTCGCCGTCATGTTAAGGGCAACTGAAGGGTCATAACACATTTATTCAACAACTAATGATTTCTTTGATAATTCCATGTTCAGGATAGGTAATGGCTCTTCTGTGCGTCTATGGGAGGATAGATGACATGTGAATGGCTCAATGGCTTCTCAATGCCAGAACTTATTTGCCTTACCCAACAAAAAAGAAATCTCTCTTCATCAGGCTCACTCCCCCTCTCTCCTGGTCTGCAATGGGACCTAGGAATCTCGCGAAGACGATTATATGATTTGGAAATCCAAGAACTCACAACTCTCCTCTCATGCCTCGAGACCATCTCGTTCAACAATGAAGACAGTGATCAACTTCTATGGATCTGGGACAAATCTGGCTCGTATACAGTTAAAGCTGCTTACGATAATCTTGCGACGGTCTGGCTAGTGAACTTCTTTCCTAGCAGTAAAATATGGTGTCCAAAGGCTGGCCCATAAGATAGGTTTTTTGTTTAGCAAGCTTCACTTAACAAGCTTTCTACGCTTTATAATTTGCACAAGAGGAATTGCGCAACTACCATGGTTAATGAGCATGTCACAAGCAAGAAGAATTTGTTACTCATGTTCTTCTTTCCTGCAGCTTCTCTCAGAAAATTTGGACCTACTTTTTTGCTTCAATTGATCATACTTTCAGTCTACCTAGTTCTGTGCTCCATCTTATCACTAATTGGAAGGCTAGTCAGTTTTCTGGAGCGGTTAAGAAGCTTTGGAAACGACTATATGATGTTGTTTTATGCTCTATATTTCTCGAAAGAAACGAGCGTTCCTTCAACCACAAATAAAAATCTCCATAAACTATTTTTATAGAAGCGAAGATCAAACTCTTCTCTTGGGTAAATTCTTTAAACTGTTTTACCAATATTGTTCTTGACGATATCATTGTAAATTAGAGATTAAAATTCTCTAGTCTTTCTTCTCTTTCGGTTTTCTAGCTTGTTTTGTCGTTCGCTTGTATTTCTGGGCTCAGTATTTTTGCTCGGCATTCCTTCTTGATTAATATAATTATCTTTGCCGATAAAAAAAAAAATCCTAACAACTTTCCTACTTCCTTGTTACTGTTATTGTTGTTATCCAACACCTGATCGGTAATCATCACCACTGTCATATTGCGATCGATCGTCATATTATAGATCGACCCACTATTCCTTATGTTAGTTAAGAGAGGTGATCCTAGATATTTATCATTGATATCAGTCAATTGAACTCCCATATTGGAGCTTATAAGTGTTCCTAAGTCTTCATTATATTCTTGCTGAAGAAGAAACCTGATTTGTTGAAGTTTACAAGATGGCCAGAAATGCTGCTGAAAAGCTTAAAGATATCAACCAAATTGTTACATTCAGTCATATTTGCATATTAGAATATCATGTAATCATCAGCAAAAAGAAGATGGTTGATGAAAGTGGCAGTTTCAGCATGAGTATGAGTTCTTGAAAGGGCTTCCGATGAGAAAAGAAATAAATAGAGGTAGAAATGGTCTCCTTGCCTAAGACCCTTGGAGGGGTTGAAAAATTTTCGTGGAACCCCATTGATTATCACAATCAATGACCAAACTTTGTCTTCTTAAAAGCTGTCCAGGCTATTCAAAACATGTACTCGACATAGATACTTCTTATTTTTCTTATAAAAAAGAAAGAAAAAAACTAAACAACAGTTACTGGGGCACCAGTGACTGGAACCAAAAATGGACCTCAGTTTTTTTTTTTATCGAAAAAGAGGTTTCCCTCGTAATATTGAAAATAAAGGACCATAAACTCCGTAAGGGGAGTTTCGGTACACTGTTACATCTTCATTCTTGGTTTGAATGTTTAGGTAATTTAGAATTTCCCATAAGCTATCTCCTTTCCAACTATGCTTAATGGCATATTTGTTACAAAAAACAGAGATTTTGGCTGCCCAAATTACATTGATTCTTAAAACAAGATTGAAAGCTAGGGCTTTAAAGTTTATGTCTTGTGATTTTATATTGCCTTGTGTTGTAATGTTCTTGTATCTTTGCTCATTTGCAGCCGCGTACTTTCCTATCAGCAGCAATAGAGTAGGTTCTGAGTTGCTCATGAAAATGATAGAAAATCTGATCCATTTTGTTGCCCACTAAAAAGCCGCATCTGCTCCAGCACTCTCTAGTTGTTCTCTAGTTGTACAGTCTGCGTGAAGTCCTCTAGCTTCCCTGATGAGCTCTGTAGAGTCACAAAGTGTTAATCCAATGCCATATTTTGCTCCTGAATTCATCATAGTTAGGATTATGTTAATTTTTATTTCCATAAGCCTTGTTCGTCCCTGTGGTCGATCTGTAGTAACCTTGAGAGTTGCATCATTTAGAGGATTATAGTACAGAAGTTTCATAATATCATAATCAGACCTATGAACTATCCCGTAACTATTTATGAACTTAATGATTTTGTTTGCTATTCTTTCACTATTTTGAGTTTCTTTTTTAAATGTTATGTTGCATCTGGCCTTCCAGATTTGCCATATAATAACACCACATAAAACTTGCTAGTCTATGCCATATCCACCTCTGTTGGTGTTCTGAAAACAGTTATATAACCAATCATGAAAGTTGTTAGTCCCATTTTAACGAATTGCATATCAAAATTGAAATGCATCCACACTTGTCTAGCAAAAGTACAATATAGAAACAAATGGTTTAAGGTTTCTTGTTCTTCATTGCACAAATTACATTTTGTGGTTACTTCTGGCAAAATGACCGCCACTCGCATACTATTTGGCAGTATGGAATGGGCTGCCTTCCAAATGAATATTTTCACAGCAGGAGTAGTATCCATCTTCCAAATAAGATTCCATTTTTTATCTGCATTTCTATTTGTGTAGATTTGATTATAAAGAGATTTCACCGAGAATTTACCTGTTGCATTTAGAGTCCAATGGGGTGAATCTTCATGATTAACATCATTTAATTGAATTTTCTTTATTTTCTCAATGGTTTGTTCATCAAAGCATCTAGCCAGTTTTCCTAAATCCCATGTATTGTTAGTTGTAATTAGATCACTTACCTTTTGTAGACCTTCGTTATCTGTTTGAGGTTTGTCCATTGGAGTTAAAGTATCTGGAATCCAAAAATCTTTCCGGATTTCTATACTAGCTCCATTTCCAACTTCCCAAAAAACAGAATTTTTTTTATTGTTGTATCCATGTAAGCATACCCTTCCCAAAAATGGACCTCAGTAGTAATATAAATTAGTATAAACTATCGATTAGTCCTAGTATATAAAATATTTTATATTAGTTTGGTCCCATTGACTTGATCTGATTGCTCTAAGGTCCTTTTTTTAAAATATATTCGTAGTTTGATTCATAGAAATGTTATTTGGAGGTGAATGTTACTCACGCCAGATCGCGTCATCATTAATTAAACTATGTCAGAAACACCTTTTTATCTTTCTTTTGTTCTCTCTTTATAAAAATAAAGAAAAAAAAATAAAAATCAAATATCTTTTGAACTATAAGTTAAAAAATAACAAATTTTATATATTCGAAAAGTCTCGACGAGATCTATCCAACGAGTATCACTTTCACTATGATTTGGAATATCAATTTTTTCGCGTTATCTTTGAGCTAAAAATCAATTCAAAATGGAGATATTATGGTAGAGTGAACTGGTACGGTAATTTAGTTTTATAAATGACTACCATAAGGGTTCATTCTACAAAAGAACCGCTTGAATAAATTATTATACAGGTTCATTTTACAAAATGAACTGCCAGAATGAACTACCATACAAGTTCATTCTACAAAAGAACTAGCATACGAGTGCATTACACAATGAACTATCATATGAGTTTCATTTTACAAAATGACTACTTGAATAAATTACCACACGAGTTTATTCTACAAAATAAACTACTAGAAATGGACTACCACGAATTATTATACGAGTTCACTCTGAAAAATGAACTAGCATAGAATGAACTATTATATAGATGGTGTTGATTCTTGAATACGAACTAACATTACCAATACACGAAAAAAATTAAAGCTTCTAAACACAGTACAATAGATACTCATTGTATAAATCTCGTGGAGGCTTTCCAAATATATGAACAAATTTAGTTTTCAATATATAATTTAGGAAATACTTAATTTTTATGTTTTTTTTATTTATTTTAAGAAGAGAGAACTTAAGAGAGACAACAATAAAAAAAAAAATCATAAAAGAAGAAGAAAATGATGTGAAGAAGTGAGATAAAGCAAGAGAGAACCTATGGTGACAAAATGAATTTTTCAAATACAAGGGATGTGTCCATACACTCATTGAACTTTGTATGCTTATAAAGTATTAGATGGGAAAATAATTTGCATCATAAGTTATACGAATATGGTTTTTAATCGTGTAATTGCCTAAAAATATCATATTTCAAAATTTTTAGTAAATTATAAAAATCAATAATACATTTTTGATTGAATTATAATAAGGGCATCTCCGATAGTGGGTGCTAAAAATCCTAATTTAAACCTTTATTTATGAAAGTTTATACATTTAGCAGAAATATTACTTTTTGGCTTCTAAATTTACGCATTTTCTTCTCAAGAATCTTAATGACAGAGATTAAAGCTTTAAATAATGAGAATTAATATGTCGGTAGAGAAGAAAATTGGAGCTTTAAATATAGAGTAATGATATGTTGGTAGAGAAGATAATATGCACTTCAAAAGGAGAAGCTTACCTCCCCTGGATAGAGAAATCCTTCTCCAAGTTGACAAATTTGCATCAAACTTCTCAATAATTGGATCCCAAATTCTTTTTGAACCAGACTTAGCACCAAACGGCAAACCCAAATACATAAAAGGTGAATAACCAATAAAACAACCAATTTTTTCAGTCCATGAAGGTAAGTCAGGTACCTCTTCAGCCGCGAGAAGTCTTGTTTTAAAGGAACAAAGTCTTGATGTAGAGGAACGGAGTCTTGATTATTACCAGTTGAACATTGCTCAATGATAACAGAAAGAGCTATGGCTTTGTCGTCTGTCTTCGCTTGAGCCGCCTGTCCAAGCCAAGATTCCAAGAACCATTTACTAGCAATTGAACATCGCTTGATGTTAAAATGAATAGGTATCCTCAGGGACGGGCCTAGCAGGGGATTTATTTTACTACATAGGATTAGTAGTAGTACATAGGATTGAACATAGGATTTGGTAGACTTTTATTGTTAGCACAGTAGATAAATATGTAATAGCCCATCAATAAGAAAAGTTAGCCCATGGTAACAAATGATACATATTAATTGGAATCTATCTCCGAGTTATTAAAGCATAAATATCAAGTTCACAAACGATAGTCACTTGGAATTACAATCATATGCAAGTTTTTAAGCTCTTGATTTGATTTGGTTGGTCCATTTAACCCTTTGTTTTTAAGAAATCAGTACAGTTGTTAAACAGATCAACACCTAAATCGACTACCTAAAAAAATTCGGCTGCCTATGTGGAGATAGCCCTACCCTAGGCTAAACTTTGAGTCCGTCCCTAGGTATCCTGGCTAGTTAAAATAGATATTTTTTAAGTTTATAATATAAGTGTTATAATACAACAATTAATCATCCTCGAAGGAATTATTATATAATAAACTCGTTGGGAACCTAGCAACAAGCTGAGCCGCCAACACCCCTATGAATAGCAATACCAACCCTAGTAAAAAGAATGTTGCCAATCTTAGAATTGGCATCATGACTAGCTAAATAGTTCTTCAACCTCTTTAAGACTTTAAAAAGACAACAAAATCATCCCCAAGTTCACCTAGAGTTGAAAAGGCCAAGACCCCAAAACCGTAGCCGTGCGCAGTGCATTTCTCCAAGTACTTCTTACATTTGCGAGTGATGGCAGCATTGATGGCATGGCCGGGTGTGAAGTTATTCCTGCTACCGCTCGCAAAAGGGGAGATCCAGTAACATCAAAACACACATTACTGCCATTCTCCCAGTTGTACACTAATAAGTCAGCAGGTCTTAAGCCAGTATTATTGGAAAAAAATAATCAGAATATTTTATTTAGCCAACCATAATCGTTACACCTAGAAGTTGTGAGCCTAAATACAAAAATAAAACCGATAGAAAGCTTTTTGAATTAATATCCCCGTCCCTGGCCTTTGAGTCATGCATGCACGTAGCATGATGATGCAATTGTCCTTCCCTAATTAACATGTCTGTAAACCTTCACCGGCCGGATTGTCTGTTCCAAAAGCGCAACATATCCCATATACGTACCAAAGATGTCGTGGCAACACGTCTCGCAAAAGGCAGAGGATCTACAAAGATAAAAAGATTCAATAAATTCCTCTCCATTTGACCCTTATTATTAAGGAAAGAATATAAATAAAAATCATAGGCAGAATCAGGGATTTAAAACATCGTGCACACCATTAATTATTTAACAATACTAACTGGGAAATATGTTGATTCCGCGTGATTCAATCAAGCGATCATCAGCATTCATGTATATGATGTTGGAAATATATGTTTTTTGTTCGGCAGGTAAACTTCAGCGATCATTCCAGATATTTTAATCCTATTGGAATTTCCATGTCTATATATATAAGCGAAGTTCATACATCGTTGATCGCATACGTTAAGAATTCACTATAGCTGGGAAATTATCTAACCGATGGATAAATCAGAAAACTATGTCTATGATATTCGGTTGGAAAAGATATTATCTAAAAGCTTTGGTCGAAATGATGCAAAAAAGCTCGTTTACGGGGTAATGGTTGGAGGACTCTTAATCATTCTACTTACTTCTTCCTCAATTCGTAAGTAGATTGTTTTTCTTCAACTTTTTGTACATTCCGTCGTGCATTTTATTAACTAAGCATGCTCTAATCCAACTATTCCAAAATGGCATATCAAGTTCTACCTATTGTGCATCATCTGTTAACGTTTGTTTTCTGCCTGCAGTGAATTTGCAGTTGGCAGCTAACGCTGGATTGAGACCGCTAATGGATGGAATATGGAACTTGCCAGTGTGCAATGTATTTGAACCGAGGTCTGACTTTTGTGAGATTGAAGGAGATATTAGGGTCGAGGGGAAATCATCTTCCATATATTTTACTTCATCGACAAATGAATCATGGAGAATTAAACCTTATGCTCGAAAAGGAGACAAAAGCGCAATGAAAGATGTTACTGAATTATCAATAAAATCATTTCTGGAGAATGACAAACAAGCAGCAGCCCCTGACTGCAACATAAATCATAATACTCCAGCAATAATTTTTTCGATTGGAGGGTATGCAGGAAACCAGTTCCATGCTTTCACCGAAATATTGCTTCCACTTTATCTCACTTCTCATCATTTTCACCAAGAAGTTCAATTTCTGGTAACTGATTCACAGCCTTATTGGCTTAAGAAGTATGAACCAATTATAAAACAACTATCTAGGTATCCAATCATCGATATCGACAAAGAAGTTGACATACATTGCTACCAAAAAGTAACAGTAGGTCTCAAGCATCATAAAGATTTGGGCATCGATCCCACGAAATCTCCAAAAGGCTATTCTATGGTAGATTTCGCTGAATTTTTAAGGATGTCGTACTCGTTGGAACGGTCTTCCGCAACAAAGATGGATAAAGGTGGTTTTCTTAAGAAAAATGAGAAGAAAAAACCAAGACTGTTAATCCTTTCACGTAAAAGAACAAGAAGATTTACAAATGAGGAAGAAATTGTTACTATGGCCAATGATTTGGGATATGAAGTGATTGTAGCGGAACCCGGGGTGACCGCAACTTCATCGAATTTCACACACATTGTGAATTCATGCGATGTGATGGTCGCTGTGCACGGAGCTGGTTGTACTAATCTTCTGTTTCTTCCTTCTAATGCAGTACTAATTCAAGTCTTTCCGTTGGGTCCTTTGGAAAAATTTGGCAAGCATATTTATGGAGAACCAGCTGAAGCAATGAACTTGAGATACCTTGAGTACAAGATAACAGTAGAAGAGAGCAGTTTGGTAGAACAATACCCGGCTGATCATGCCATTTTTAGGGATCCTCATTCATTTTCAGAAAAAGGGTGGAGTGCAGTAAAGTCTGTATATTTAGACCAACAAAATGTAAAGCTTGATATAGGTAGATTTAAGGATACTTTGTTAGAAGCACTTGAGCTTCTTCGTCACTAGATGGATCATCAAATTCAAATTCTTTTATTTATTTATTTTGCTTTAGTTGCTAATTGTTTGTCATATGTACATCAAGGGTTTAGACACAATTTTCAAAAATTAAATGTATATTCATTATGCAAACCATAACAAAAGATACTTAATACTTTATGTAGCCATATTTTGGTTTATGCATCAACTTATTTTCGTTGCAACTAATAAAATGATGTACTCCCTCCGTTTCAAGAAAAGTGATACTTTCATTACGTGTATGATATTTTCACGCGAAAATGATATTTTCGCGCCGTGTCAGGAAAAATGATATTTTCGTGCCGATTTCTTCGGTCGGCCGTCCCACCGTGACAGTGGTCATCTAGTCCTATATTGTCACAATGTCCCAAGACATACTTCAAAATTTTTATTTTTTCACTTTTTGCATCTACAGATTACAATTACAATGGGAGTTTTTTCTTTTTTTTTCATCTCTATCTTCAATCCTAGGGCAGCACAACTATAATATAATCATCGAGAAATGTTTATTTTTCAGGTAACTAGTCTTAATCTAACTTCTTTGAATCCGATTCAAAATATTTTCTCGTAATATTCAAACTTCTTATAAAATAGTTTGTTTTGTAGAAATACTCGCAACCCCTATATGGTGAACCGTTTTTGGGCACTACTCCATTTTGGAGGGGGACTACTATTTCTTTTTTGGGTGGATATTTGAAGTAATCTTAAGTCACCCCTTATCTAAGTATTTATGTTAATACCAAACTTACCCTTCTTAGTTAAATTAGTTAGGGTAATGATTAGTTAGTGTAAGGATTAGTTAAATAATTAAGTTAAATTGATTAGTGATTAGTGAGGTTAGATTAATTAGTCGGGTGTTTTTAGAAGAATAATTTTTGAGAAGAAGAAGAGGGTTTTGTTTTGTTTTTTTTTTTAAGATGGTTGATTTCGAAATGAGGGCTTTGGGTACTTAGGTATACTTCAAATTTAGTTAATGTTGCTTGAATTTGCCAAAACTTTCGAAAAAATGAAAAATTTATAAACTGATTTCGACCATGGAAATAAAGTTCGGTTACGATATCTGAAGAACAGGTAGCCGAGCTCAGCTTTAATGGAGTTTTTTCTTTCAGAGAAAAGTTTCGTTAGGAGAAAAAAATTGCGACGTAACCGAACTAAAAGTTCGGCTGGGGAAAAAAAAATCGACGTAACCGAACTCAATATATAGGTTTTCAGAGAAAAGTTTGGTTAGGAGAAAAAAATTGCGACATAACCGAACTAAAAGTTCGACTAGGAAAAAAAAATTGCGAGGTAACCGAAATTTTCTCTGAAAGAAAATTAAAACTCCATTAAAGCTGAGTTCGGCTAGTTCGACAAACTATTTCACATAATTCCTAACCGAACTTCTCTCTGCAACTTCCATTTTCAACTCATTTTTATGATTACTACTCATTTTTTCAACCAAAAACGAATCACAAATAATGGGTTTGTGGATATTCTTTAAATCGAGACGATGAAGCGGAAAGAAGAGAAGAAAATTAACCCTCTAATAGTAACGGATTTGAGAAAAATTAAAAGTAATGGATTTGTTATAATTTTGATTTTGATTTTAATTTTGTTTTGTTAATGATTTAGATTAGGTTATATATAATAATTCCAAGTTACTCAGTTCCTTCAGTATATATCCTAGCGCCTACAACCAATATGTTTTACGTACGTGAAACCTAAGATAGAGTCCACTATGTTAAGTCGCTTCACCTGTTGTGAACGTTTAAGCTAAATAGTTTTCACTATTATCTCAAAATCGACTAGTTCGCGAACTGACTAGTTTGGTTCGTGTACGCGAGGTAATTGTGATAAAAATATCAAGTCTTTATATTTAAACGTTAAAATTCGTGAACTGATAAACAGTCTGTGAACTTTAAGAACTAAGTTGAGTTACTCCTTAGCTTGCATTCTTCTTTGCGAATGTTCCTCATTATATTGAAGTCGTGCGACTTGTGTCAGTAGATATAATGGTATATAATATGGGTAAATAGAATAGTCAGCCTTCACATACCTTTGTTGATGAAGTTCCTTCCCGTGAACGCCGTCTTAAGTCGTCAATCTTCAAGGTCGATTGGTGAATTTCGATACTCAACAACCATGCTTTAATCCTAGTCCGGGATTGACTTTAGTAGACTATAAATCAAGACATAGTTTTGATCAACTAAAAGTGACAACAATCTTGACATACCAAAACCATTGAGTTTGACTGAACAACGTTGTAATAGTATTGGTAACAGAACTAGTCATAAAAACCCAAGGTGACCAAACTTGTACGAAAACCCCATTCAAATGTTGGGATCCATTAAAACTCCATCTTAAACAAAATTGATACAAAAACCCCAAATTTTTAAAAATTGATTGGTTTCATCAAAATTCTATGATGTTTCATCAAATTCTTTGGGGTTTTTTTGTTACTTTTGTTTTTTGGGGTTTTTGTGTTACTTTTGTTTTGATGGGTTTTTTGTGGATGGATAGTGACACCTTTGGGGTTATAACTCGCGGACCGATTCGTATATGATTTACAGAAAAGACAATCTGCATTCTGCACTTTTCTGCTTTTAACAGAAATCAAGAGTGGGGGCCTTAAACACAAAGCCAAACTGAAATGAGACCTTGAGAGTAATTTTAAGATTCCAAAGTTTCTTATAAGGAAACCTTAAGAAATAATTTGGGTTTGCAACTATGAAGTCTTGTCCATCATTCCAAATTTTGATAATTGACCACCTAAAATCAACTCACCCGGATTATCTAGCACTTGAAAAGGCATAACCACTTCTTAACTCTTTCTCAGTGAGGTTTCTACTAAACTTCAAATCCGAAGCTTCCTCAACCTAAAACATATATTTGATCATGGCAATTTTATTGCTAGAAATCTTGTACAAAGATGAGAAAGCATGTTGCAAAGGCCGAATCCCAGTCTAAGAATCTTTCCAAAAACTAACAGATGTCGTATTTTCTCTAAAAAGAAGTAGTAGCTCTGACTAATTCTCTTGAACTCAGAATCCCAACCTATAAGCTTGATGCAACTAGTTTGATGCTCGCTAGCATTCATAAATATATAGGATTCAGCTCCACCCCCAAACTTGTACTGAATAATTTTTCCTCAAAGAGCATAATTTTGATTGTCATACCTCCAAATCCACTTACAGTTCAAAGCTTTGTCAACTACATCTATTTTTTTAATATGTATACTTCATCTACACTTAGGAGAAGTATCTTTAGACCAAGCCCACCCAACTCTTGTTCTTTCTAACGGCAATAGAACCTTAATAAAAATCTACTATTATCTTTTCAATCTCCTTGATAATATACGTCGGCATTGGAGAGATAAGAAATAGGCAAACTAGAGAACATACTTTTTATCATAATTAGCCTGACATCCTTAGATATGTAAGTTATTCCCCATAAAGATAAATTTATTTGGAATTCCTGAATGATATCCTGCCACACAGATTTTTCTTTCAAATTACTTCTAATGGTAATGCCTAATTGATTTATGGGTAAGGAATTAAGAGGACAAGCAAAAGAATCAGCACAAGATTCATGCAAATTGCCTAGACCGTCACAAATGAAATGACGAGGGTACCAAGTACAACACAATCTTTTCTATATCAACATATGCAAGACACACCTTGTGTAATCTAATACAGACACGAACTGTCAAGGAGATTACTTAAACAAAATATACACTTGGTATATAGCGTAAATTCGGAACAAAGAACCAATCTATGGGATCAAACCAAGTGTTGATTAACGTTGTGTGCTATTACTTTAATTATAACTATAATAATAATTATAATGTGGAAGGTAAAGTAAAGGCACACAATAGGATTTCATTAACGAGGAAAACTCCAAGACGATAAAAACCTCGGGACCTAGATCAATTTTGAATAATCTCATAATTAAGTTGCTATACAAACTGACTACATCAACTATGTATAGTTGATACAAAGTAAAGTAATTCTAAGTTACTCAGTTCCTTCAGTATATATCCTTGCGCCTACAACAAATCTGGTTTACGTACGTGAAACCTAAGTGTGGATGGGGAAAAACGGTTTGCTGGTTTTTTGGGGAAATGAAGAGACGAGCGTGTCAAGACTCCTCGAACCGAGCAAACTGCTCAACCTTACACAAATGCACTGCAAAGGGAGTGCTTAGATTCGAGAGATTAATCTGTAGGACTCCGGCCTAAACCAAGTCAATGGTCGTTCTAGAGTAAATTCGGCCGCAAAGAGGGAGATGGGTTGATCTGTAGGAGGGAAGCTAGAATTGTGTGGAATCAATGATGATCAAGGATTGTGGATGTGTTGAAGGTTTCTGCAATAGTTGGTGAACTGTTGAGTTCGAATAAGTTCTGATAGATTGATGAATTCTTTAGAGTAGTTACTCGAGAAATTCTGTGTGGACGATTGCTGATAGCTAGTGATCATTCGTTGTCCTCAATCATGGATTCAGAGACTTATTTATATTGTCAGAGTTGTGAACACCTTGATCCCCTCGTAAGTGTGACGGTTTAATGAGTGGAAGAGTGGGCAAGTGGAAGATCGTGGTAAAGTCGGTTCCATGTCGTGTGGAGACTTGACGGATCGTGCACCCACTACTTTGCTAACTCCTTCAACCGTTTACACAACTTACGCATATTTCTCGTCGTGGATGAAATCCACATGCTGTAGGCCGCCAGACCAAAACCCAAGTTGTTATCCCTCAATTTGACGTGATTGATGTCTCACGAATCGTGGAGTCTGCATGACAGACGTGTATTTAGTTTGTTAGTTGTTGACTGATTAGACAATGAGTCTAGGCTTTGTTGAATCGAGCATGTTTGACAAATGCTCAGCGATTCATGAATGTTAATGTTGCTCGTCTGAGCAAATATTGTAAATTCGACGAGTTGTTGAATATTGATGAGTTACTGAATATATGTGGATTATTCGAGCAACTGAGCAAGTATTGCTCGATTCGACGAAATACTGATAAATTACTGAATATTGATAATTGGATCAATATTCGAGCAACTGAACAAGTATTGCTCAATTCGACGAATTATTGAATATCGAGAATTTAAAGAGCAATTGAGCAAGTATTGCTCAATTCGACAAAATAATGAATGTTGATGATTTGACGTAGAATTGAGCAAGTATCGCTCAATTCGGCGAATTACTAAATGTTGATAATTTGTCGTGCAATTGAGCAAGTATTGCTCAATTCGACAAATTACTGATAAATTACCAAATATTGATAGCTGGATCAATATTTGAGCAACTGAGCAAGTATTGCTCGATTCGACGAAACATTTATTGGGGATGTGCCCCAATAAAATATTAAAATATTAGTAAGCTACCAAATATTATATGATTAATTCAGATGTTGGTTGCTGAATCCATCATAAATTCATTAGTGTTTGAATCATGCTCAAAGTGATGATTCGTGGAGCATTTATTCAAAACCCTAATTTCATATCATAGTTAATGAATCGCTGAAAATAGGTCATGAGTGATAGAGGGACCGACCACATGGGATGATGGGCGTCCATGTGGTGACCGGTTCTCGAGTGAGCATGCACCAGGGTTCTCAGTTTGAGGATTGGTGAAAGAATGATGATTAAATGTTGGTTTCATCATTTACTGAAATATTGCTGGGTTCAGCATTAGGTGATAAAACCTAGGTATCAAATATGGAAACCGACCAAGAGAGCATGGGACCGGCTCTTGGTGGTCACGTGACCAGTTGTTGGTCGTTTGAGCAATCCTCAGGTTGGTTGGAGATAGTTTGGGCCCAATACGAGCAATTGAGCAAATTAGGTCAGAATTATGAAAACGTGTGGGACCGGCTTTGTGCAAGCCCGAAGGATGACTCTGGTCGGTCATGAAGGCATGCACATGTTGCCGTGGTGCCCGTGTCTCCGTACTGAGAGTTTCAGCATTTTCTGATGTGCGTTCGAGCAATGTTGTGAATTTTCAGAAGAGTTTCATCTTGACTGAAATTCTTGATTTTTGTTGGAATGAGCATGTATGCTCAATTGATCAATATTTTGTAAATATTAAAATAAGTGTATTTTAACATTTAAAATTCCCGTGAGAGGCTAGCCGGTCGTGTGACCTGTTGACTTTTGGTTTTTCATGATTTGAGCAAAATTTGAGAAGTTATGACGAAATCATGATTTTTACTCAAACCAAGGAGTTTCATGAATTTAGGAAAATAATAATTATAAAAGATTAGGGATTGCAAGGTGTGGGACCGGCCACGGCTAGGGCATGGCCGGCCGGCTATGTTTCCCGGGCCTGCACACCTTTCCCTATTTTATAATATTATTTTTCATGAATCCTTGAAGTTATGGAGAATCCTTGGAGTTATGGAGAATCCATGAGTTTTTGTTGAAACGGAGGAGTTTCATGAGTTTAGGGAATTATAAAAAGCTAGGGATTGTGAGGTGTGGGACCGGCCACGGCTTAGGCATGGCAGGCCGGCTAGGTTGCTCGGTCCCGCACATCTTTCCCTATTTTATAATATTATTTCATGAATCCATGAAATTATGGGGAATTCATGAGTTTTGCACAAACAAGGAAAGTTGCTAAATTGAAGGAGTTTTTCATGAGTTCATGAAAATAATAAAATAGGGCAAAATAATGGAAGAGGCATGGGACCGGCCACGGCTAGGGCATGGTCGGCCGGCCGGTGGGCCCGGCCTCTGGGCGCCTCTTATTATTTATTATTATTTGTTGCTTTCTCCTATTTTGCGTAGGATTCCTCATCTGTCCATATTTTTGGGTGCTCGTTTGTGCATCCGGGTGCTCAGTCATGCATCATTGTTGAGTACACTTACACCATTTTTGTGGGGCTTACTCAGTGATGATCCAGATGCTTGGTTATTGAATATTTATTACTAATTTATGAAATTCAGTGGAGAATAATTCATGAAACTGAGTAATAAAAATGAGTTGTTGTTTATTATTAATTCATAGGATCAGCTGTGGATTCGACTATGAATTCAGAATAATAAAGCAAGCATTACCATCCTATGGGATCGTGGATGCGACCATAAAATCAGAGTAATTAAAATTATCTATCACCATTTCATGAGATGAAATCAGAATTATGAAATAATGTAGTAGTTTACTGCCATTCTATGAGATCAAGCCGTGGATTCGATCATGTAATCAGAGCAATTGTTAGTGCCATTCCATGGGATCAGTCCGTGGATTCGACCATGGAATAGGAGCAATTCTTATTTCCATTCCATGGGATCAGGCCGTGGATTCGACCATGGAATAGGAGCAATTGTTATTGTCATTCCATGGGATCAGGTCATGGATTCGACCATGGAATAGGAGCAATTGTTATTGCCATTCCATGGGATCAGGCCGTGGATTCGACTATGGAATAGGAGCAATTGTTATTTTCATTCCATGGGATCAGGACGTGGATTCGACCATGGAATAGGAGCAATAATAGATTATTCTGGGAATACAGTGGTGAACGTCGCGGCAGAATTAATCTATTGCAGAAAAGATATTAGCCAGTTAAAGCGTCACATCTATTCTGAATGGTGCATAGTCAGGGAGTCACGGTGTTGTTTACGACTTGAAGGCGTTAGTGCTCTCAATCTACGGAGAACCACCTGAATCTATACACGGTCTCTCCACATAATCAGGGAACGGTGAGTGTCACCGACGTCCTGAAGGCGTCCGCCATCCAACTATTCTTCTATGTGGAGGTGGGTCTCTCTCCTATAGTCAGGGAACAGTGAGTGTCACCGACGTCCTGAAGGCATTAAGCTCTCAATCTACGGAGAACCGCCCAAATACGTTATTCTGCATAAATGTCACGACGAAATGCCAGGGATCGAACACTCATCTGGTGGAGGATTTTCGAAAACATATTCATCATGGCTTCATAAAATATGAATCGTTGCATGCCTGAAATCCATGTCAAAAACATGCCTCATGATTTTACGGTTTTAACCTTTGTTGAAAATCCACCATCTACATTAAGTCCACTGCTTAGTGAGGAACAGTCATGTTCCGCGGTAAGCATTAAATGGTGATTTTCAGTCGACGAGATCAGTGGTCGAGCTCAGTCTACAAAGGTAGTTTTAGAATCCTCGATTTACCCCAATGATGTCATGTACGAGCAAATGCACAGATGAGGACCCTGATAGCAAGATAGAGTGTCACCTCATATGCGCGGAGAGATAAGGCACTGCTGATTTGAACGTTCAGAAGCCTAGTTATGGTTGGTTTAGGATTCATGGGCCCAAGTCCAAAAAAGCAAACCCATGTTTTATTAGGTTTTGGAAATAAATTTGATATAAAAGGGAAGAAGCCCTAAAATTCTTTTTGTGTTTTGATTGACCTACCACTCTTCTCCTCTCCATGACTTCACGAGCAGTAGCAGGATAATTCGCCGGAACCAGCACCGCCGCCCGTCCGACCACCGTCCGGCCAAATTCCGGCCTGCGCCGACAGGTAAGTCCGCCCCTTTTTTTTTTTTTTTTTGCTGTATGTTTCGTGATTGATGAGTTGTTCACAAAACCAAAATTCCCATGGTTGCATGCATGCGTGGGATTTATGAAGGATTTTCAGAAAACGTATATATATGTCCGTTTGTTCGTTAGTTGAAGGAACAAGCAAAATATCCCTAATATGGAAGAGATTCATAAATTTTGAATAAACACGGTCTAGTTGCAGTAGCAAAAGTTTTGTTTATTAGGTTTCATGAAAACCCAAGTTTGTTTTCGAAGCGTGAATTTTGCAAATACTTTTAAGAACGTAGGTTTGTTCGTAAAATTAATAAATAATAATCCTTAGGGTTAAAGGAATTTTGAAAAGACCTGGAGTTCATGATGAAAATTTTTTTACGAACTTTCAAAATTTTGTTTGAAATATGTAGACTTTCACAAAAATAGAAAAGACCCTCGTTTCGTAGACGAATGCTCGGTTGAGCAAAAAGTTTTTTTTTTATATATTTACGTGAGTCATTAACTCGCGATTTTTTTTTTAAAGGTACGTGAGTTATTCACGTTTTATTAAATATAAATCAAGTTTTGATTTATGAAGAATTGTTGAAAGCAAACAATTTATGAGTTGATGAATTCGTAGTGTATGTATGAGTTTAGTGATTTTATAGTGTATGTACACGTAAAAATCAGCAAATGTTCACATGGAAAGTTATGTGAATTATTCATAGTTTCTTGAGAAGTCAGTGTTGACTCTTGATAATATGTTTTTGCTCGGCTTTGCAAGTTTGAAAGAACGAACAAGTTTTGAGGTTTTACGATGTTATCACTGAGTTCATGAAATCGTAAATAGGTAACAGTTTAGGATTACCATTTTTTTTGCAGACGCTGATTGTGAGCATCGTAATTGTTTGATTGCTTTAATTCTATTGTATTGATGAAACTCGTGTGGAATGTTGCAGCGATTTGGCGGAGATGACTCGATTCCGTAATGATGCTGAAAGTGACGTTTCCAGAGAAGACACTTCTGGAGATGATGATTGCTCCAAGGATGGCGATTCTGGAACTTCTCAGGGGAATGAGGAAATTCCCAAACCCAAGAACATTCCAAGCATCGAAGACAGATTCTTTGAATATTTGTATAGGCCTGAAAAAACGTCCTTTAGGTTCTTCGTTTCGGTTGCTCATAAATCCCAGGACTACTGCTCAGAATAATTTGGTGTCTCCTCCAGCAATAATTCGGTTCAGTTTGGAAGGGAAACATTATTCGGCTTCTCATGTGGAACTCAAACTTTCTCGGAAGCCGCTGACGCATTTTTATGGATAGGCAAGGCATATGCTAGGCCACAGCCGTGTGAGGACCTTGCTGGATAGTGCGCAGGTGACGCGAGCCATTCAAGCTGCTGGAGATTTAATCATTAATCATGATATACCAGGTATCGTGGCTTTGCTTGCTCGTTGGTGTATTCCTACTCACACCTTCATATGTAGATGGGGAGAGTTCACGATTACTTTAGAAGATGTAGTTGCTTTGTTGCATCTTCCAGTCGCCGAAAATTTCCCTGGAGAACTTTCGACAGAGGAGAAACTGATATCTCGTACTTTGGAAGCTAAAATGCATGAGTTAAACGAGTCTCCCAAATTTTGCTTATGCTCAATGGTTGAGATACTGGTGGCCGAGAAATAGAATTCCTGAAGAACCTGTTGATGGTACCCTGTCCATCGCTGCTTTCCTATGCTTGTGGCTTTCCAGAGATGTTCTTGAGGACAGCGAACATTTGTTGAAGCCGTTGGTGATACCCTTTGCCATTAGGATAGATAAAGGTGAGAAACTTCCAATTGGTAGCCTGTTTTTAGGTTCACTGTTTGCCAACTTGGACTCTTTGGTTATTGACTCCAGTGTCTCTAACGGTTTCATGAAAATTGAGACATATGCTAATACCATGTTCCTCCAAGCTTTGATGTGGGAGCATCTTGAAAAGTATGCTCTGATTCCCCGTAGTGTTTTGCAAGGGCCTAATGTCGACACTCGCCATGCTTTCCTCGAGAAAGACAACGCCAGGATCATGAGGTGGTCTACAAAGCAGCCGCAATACAAGATATGAATCACTGATATTTTGGACATTGAATCCGAGTTCAACTTTCACTCTTGGGTGTTGGTTCCTGATCTCTTCTCACAATTGATCACCTTCAATGCTGCTGAAGACTGGTGCTGATTTGAATTATGGAGAGAGGTCTTTCATATTAAGTTGCACTCCTGGCCACCTAGTATCAGTAATGCATGGAGAATTCAGAGTAGAGGAATATAACATTGACAGGGAAGCTCGGCAGATGGGCGTCGACCAGTGTATCCCAGGTCACCGAATGAACAAACCATCAGTTGAGTATTTGAAGGCTAATCTGGATTGCACTCATGTGGAGGGAAATGAGTATTTATTCCCATGCTTTGATCATGATAATTTCGTGGCTCCGGGTTACATAGACTTCTGGTGTCAGCAAATTGAGCGTCTGTATGCTTTCGTGATGGATGTTAAGTCTCCAGCGCAAGATTTTCCTTCCCTTGACTCTATTAATGCTCGACCAAGGCTAAAGTACCTTTCTCGTGGTAACAAGAGGAAGACATCTCCAGAATGTGCGTAGGTAAGCCTCTTTTCTCCACGATCAGTAAAAGTAAGCTTAGATGTGTTTTAATTATTCATTGATTTTGTGTAGAATGGCCGCACTGTGAGGCCTCGAATTTGTGTAAACTTCTTAGACCTTCAAGAAAGTCCCCAGGGTGGAGAAGGAAGAAGCAAAACAGCCCATAGAATGATGCCAAATAATGTGCGGTCCCCTGCCGCTTCTTTGGTGAGTTGTTAGCACTTCTCTTATCATTGCGACTTTTTTGTCCATATAATCAGGATCTTAGAAGAGTATTACTAATTTGTTTCAGAATTTTCCTCCATCGGTTATTGACGGTATTTATCTTTCCTCTATACGAGCAATTCAGGGATCCAGCACCGACGGAGAGGTTGATGTGAGTATCCTTTCATGCATGTAAGTGATTTCGGCATTTCTTTGAATGAAATAATGATGATTATTGTTGATGGATCCAGGAAGAGATTTTTGTGGAAAGCCAACATGGTCATGATATCCATTCGTCTTCGAATAGTAGGGAGAAGGAGAATTCTCAAGAATCGCGACTGAATGAAAATAATGGTGCTCCCAATGTTGATGCCGAACCTGTTAACCCTTCGAATGAATTGGAGACTCCTCAAGTAAGTATTCATTTTGTATTATCTTAATAGAAATGTAGGATTGTTGATTTTTGAATGAATGAATGAATGAGAATCCCGATGAATATATGAGAAATTTGCCGAAACACGTCATCAGAAAAAATCCAGACCCCAGTTTTTTAGTAAAAATGTTGTAGAATCTTCATCCGACATCAGATTTTCGCGATCTACCTATGTATCCTTAAGCCCAGGAAATTTCCAAGCTTTAACAAACGAAGTTTTTTAAGTTTTGAGCACTTTTAGGGGTCTAAATCGATGAAACAGTAAACCTCCAGGAGACCTCCAGATAATTTTCAGTCGGTATGAGGTCCAATGTTTTGGCCACAACTCCCTGCTCGTCCATCCAATTGCTATGAAATTTTTATATGTTGTAGATGAAATACATATAAAGAGAATGGTATATGAATAAACCTTAGATTCCTACCAATTTCTCCAAGTTCGTCATCTCATATAGAGTAGTATAAAATTTTTGTGACGAATTTATTGAAAAACGTGTTTTATGACTTTTGTGCTATTTGCTCATGTCTTGGACGCATAGTGAAGAACTTAGATAATATTAGTTCACTTATATGCCGGACTTTATGATTTTATTGAGTTTTCATGCTTGGATCGCTTAAATCCCGTGTAATCTTCTTATTAGGTGCCAAATGCCGAAGTTGGGAATAACGAGACCAATAATGATGATTCGAGCAATCCAGGCGTTGTTGATAATGAGACAACCATCTCTGCACTTCAAGGCCGTGAGATGGTTGTTGCTGATATTTTCGAGGCGATTGAAACACCAATGGTGATTGCTCCAGAAACATAGGAAGCCGTGCCGAGAGTAGAAAATACTGTCCCAGAAGAAGCTGCGTCTATGATTGCTGAGGTTGCTCCCAAGATCGAGAACCGTATAATAGTGCATGAATATTCTACTGCAGTGATTGTTTGTGAGCCTCCATTTGGTGCTCCACTCCCGTATCATGTATTTGTTGGTGGATTCAGCATTCCCACTGGGTATGCCAGCATGTATGAGAAGTTGTGGAAGATATATGGCCATATCGTCGTTACAAGAGATCCCGAACGTAGCTACTTCTTAACAATGCAATTAGGAAACATATTGCTCGTCCTAGATGATATTCGTACCAGTCCCAGAAGTACTGTCACTCGAGATGTACTCTTTGATTGGGAGTACAACTTGGAAAATTCTGAGAGACTTGGCTTTAACCTGAGGTGGCTTCGTCAGAAGATCAACACCATCAAGGATGCAGTAGTGAAGAATATACCTTTTACCAGTGATGTTGTGGTGGATAAAATGGCTAAGATTGATGAGTTGGCTCAAAAGCTGGAGTTGGAGAAAGCGGCTTTGCAAATCTTAGAGGATAGTGAGAAGCAGAAATCGTACTTTGATGGCTTTCTTTAGTTTTATTTCCATAATCTCTTGAACTTTGAACTTCTGAGAGATGTGAGATTTTGGTTTTGAATTTCTGGATTGGTTTTGAATTTATGAGTGACTGAGGATTTTCTTTTGGATTTTGGGTTTTGATAGAGATTTTTCTTAAAATAAAGAACTTTTGATAAATTGCTGAATTTCAAATACTGGATGCAAGTATTGCAAACGTTTTGGAGGAATTGAAAATACAGGTAAAAGAAAATCCTAAGATGCAAACGTCAGATGTTTTGAGCATTTTTCTTGGACATAAAACACCCAATGTTGAATGCTTCATGCGTGATGCGGCAGTCACATTTCTATGAAAACTAGAAAACTCTACTGATGAGATTGGGACATGATTTCTCCTTACTCTCCACAAAAAAAAAATCGAGTTCTTTTTAATTTCTCAATCAATGAACTTCTGATTTTCTTTCTGATTATCTGGTTTCCTTCGAATCATTCTTTGTTTTTTGATTTTTAAGATGATCTAATCCTTTCTGCTTACTCTGTCTGTTTTCTTATTTGCAGACCCCAAAATTTTTCGAAATTGAGAATGCTCCAGAGTATATTTCAATCGTCGTCCTTTCATTTGTTTAATCCATTACAATAGAATTACATCTTAATTTGGTTTTTAACTAATTTCTTTTCATCTTCATCCTATCAAATAAAAACTTCTTCTGCAAATTTTATGGATAACTAATTTTAATTCTTCTCCCCTTGTGTTTTACAGATTGTTTGTTCATAATGGCGTTGGCCTGGATTTCTGTTTTGGTAATAGCGTTGGCTATTGTTGTTCCTTTTCTTGTGGAAGCTTCGATTTATCCTACTGATCTCAATGTTATTTGCATCACCATGGTTAGAACTTGTTATATCACCGATTCAAAAACTTGCTGCTTCACTGATTCAATGATGAGTAACTTAGCTCGAAAAAGCTGCACATACACAAAATCAAACAGCCGTTTCAAATTTGAAAAGTTCAAATACCTCTTTCTTCTTTGGTCAATCAACAACTATACACTTTCCTTTTCTATTTCAACCAATCCCAAGATTATCTCCATGCCGTATTCTCTGGGATATCAATTGAAATCTATTTCAAGAAACCCTAATGATATGTGTATTTATCATCTCTTCAACCAGTCACAAAATATTAAGTCTTGGAATTGTAAAAGTAATTACCAAACAATGGCGGATAACCAACTTTCTGAAGCAACTAATACCAACAAGAACATTGAAGTTGTGGATTTGGCTGCAAGATTCAGGAAGGCAACTTTAGATTTGAATGATACTGAAGACACAATCATCCTTAACCAGGGAGATACTTCAGCTGTGGAAGGTACAGGGGAATGGGATTTTTGTTTGATTGGGAAGATTATCATTGAAGGAAGAATGTCTTATGGAGTACTGGAAAAAAACATCCAATTCACTTGGAATTTTATTCCTCTAGAAGATGTTAAAATTATTGAAGTGGATCCAAATGTAATGATCTTTAAGTTGAAAAACAAGGAGATGGTGGATAAAGTGATTGAAGAAGGACCCTGGAATATAGATGGGCATCTGGTTATCCTTTATGATTACTTCCATGGTGTCATCAAGAACTAGACTGGTCTCAACAAGCATCTTGGATTCAACTTCAAGATCTACAACTGAGAACATATGAATGTGAAAGCAATGGAAGAAATAGGTAAGCTCATGGGAGAAGTTTTAGCTATTGAACCAAAAAATGTTGTTCCAGTAGGAGGGGTCCTTGTGAAAGTCCATGTCAAGATTGATCTTTTAACACCATTAAGGAGGGGTGTTCTAGCTATCACGGCTTCTGGAGTAACAAAATGGGTAAGGTTTTTCTATGAAAAACAACCTCTGTGGACCCTTTATTTAAAAGTAAATACTTGTGGCTATTAAACATTGATGAATAGCGGTGAGGTTGATAAAACCAACTATATCGAGATTAAACATAGCCTAGAAATGTATTTTATACCACGTGTTGTCATATTGCTTCAAGTGCATTTTAGAATTCATTAATTATCGATTTTATTTTTCATTTATCCCTCTTCCACTAAGCTAGAATCTTCATTAGAACCCTAGATCAACAAACAAACTTTTCAAGTTTTTCCATATATTGAAGGTTGATAAATAAACCGAATACACAGCACAAAAAGAAGCACACACTTCCTCAATCCGTATGAGAATCTCAAACAAAATCTCCACCGTCCAAATGTTTTGGTAATCCACCGGCCAAAAATTCAATACAATTTTTTCTTTAGGGAATCTCTTATCCTCATCCGTATGGCCATCCTTATCCTTATCCAATTCACCTTCTATCACAACCACAAAACTTTGTTTGCTAAACCTAATTTCATTTCTACGCCTTCGCCTCCATCTCTCTCGCTCTTCATTTCTCTTTCTTCTTGTAACTCTCTCGCACGAGATCGAAAACTCTAATCCTAAAAGACCCATTTATATTTTTGATTCCCTTGAGATCGAATGCTTTCTCTCCGTATTCTAAGTGTTCGACATCCCAGACTAGATCCCAAAATGCCACATCATTAATCATGTTAAAGGGGCTTGTAAAGTGCTCTTTTGGTCCAAACTTAATTGTCTTGACTATTTGGAAGCTCTTCACAATAAGCCATTACCATTTGGAGGTGTTGGTAGGTTGAAGAAAGTAATTGCTGCTAGACCCGAGCGCTTGCTTGTTGTGTAGAGCTTAATGATTAGATTTCCTTTATGATTTACATTGTTCATGTTCTGAAATGTAGTGATTGAATGATTATAAATAATGATTAAATGGAAACTTTAAGGGATTTTTATTTTATTCTTTCATCCTTCTATATATACTTTACCAACACCTCAAACAACACAATGGTGGCGGATGAAATGCTCCACTCCTAATCGTAACTCGAGGAAGAATGGCGAATCAACACTTTTATTCCTCCAAAAGACGGATTGCCATCAATATTATTACTTTATCAACTTACAAAACTTTATATGTGGCCATCTATACAACCAATGTCTCAGATGAATCACAAGCTAGTCTCGGTAAGAGACAAAGGTCTGGGGGTAACAATCAAGGATCTACAGATACTGAAACGGAGAATGGTTATGCAAATAACATTGATGGTGAGTCAGATAATCAAATAACAGCTCAGACCATACAGTTGGACAAACAATCTGGAATCACTGGTGGAAAGAATGAGGTAAAAAATTCCTTTAATCTATTACATAGTTTTAAATTGTTGTTTTTGAATTCTTCTGTCTATTTGCTTGCAATCATGAAATTCTTGTCTTGGAATGTATGTGGTTTTGGTAATAAAAACACTAGAAACCATCTTAGAGACCTTGTTAGATCTAATGACCCAGATGTCATTTTCTTGATTGAAACCAAAAACATTGCCAAGAAAATGAAAAATTATACTTCAAAATTTAAAATATCCTAATATGTTCCTAGTTGAACCAATAGGATTATCTGGTGGTCTTTGTCTGATGTGGAAGGAGGGAGTTGATCTCCAAATTTTAGAGTCCAAATTCAATATTATAAACTGCAAAATTAGAATTGATGCCAGAACCAATCATTCTCTCTTTACTTTTATTTATGGTGCCCTGGATGTCTCTATGAGAAATACACAATGGAATTATATGAGTAATGTTGCTGGTCACCTAAATTTGCCTTGGATTGTTGTAGGTGATTTAAACTTTGTTCTCACTCAAGATGAAAAGGAAGGGGGTAACTTAATATCTCAGTCTATTTTAGATGATTCTAATAGGCTGTTAAACACTAATGGTATGCATAGTATGTATTTTTTTGGGAATCCATTTACTTGGACAAATAGAAGATCTGGTTATGATCTGATCTTAGAAAGACTTGATAGGGTCCTTTATAATCTAAGTTGGATGAATTATTTTCCTAACTCAACCTGCTTTCATTTAATACCCCTAGCTAGTGACCATTGTCCAATTCTTCTTATTACTGACAGAGCTCATAATAACACTTATAAGCCGTTTAGAATGAATAGGACTTGGCTTAAACATCCCTCCTGTAAAGAGGTCATTAAAAATAATTGGACTGTCTCTGAACCTGGCTCTAATGCTTATAGAGTTACTAGAAGTCAACATCATACTAAAAAGGCTTTGAGAGATTGGAATCACCATAGTTTTGGAAATATAAACACCCAAATATCTAAGACTAAGGCCCAAATTGAAGCTCTTTCTGTTGGTAATAGTACTGGCAATAAGAATGAATCCCTAGAAAACCTTGAGGAAAAACTTGCTTATTGGCTTGATGCTCAAGCTGATTTCTGGAAACAAAGGAATAGAGATGAAGAACTTAAAAATGCAGATAGAAACACTGCCTACTTTCATAATAAAGTAAATTTCAGGAAAAAGAGAACAAATATTGACATCTGAAAAATTCTATGGATGTTTGGGTTACTGATAGAAATGACATAGCTGCCACCCTTAAAGAGCATTTCTTTAATATGAGTAGAACTTCATTTCCTGATGATCCTTCTGAGTATTTTGATTCAGTTTCTCCTTGCATTTCTGATATTGATAATATTGCTCTTACTAGAATCCCAAATAGTATTGAAGTTAAAAATGTCATATTTAGCATGCAACCATGGACTACGCCTGGTCCTGATGGGTATCCTCCTGGCTTTTATCAGGAGATGTGGGATGTTGTTGGTAATGATATTGTTAAGATGGTTCAGTCTTTCTTCCATTCTAAACATATCCTAAAGCAGATAAACCATAATTTTAACACTTTGATTCCTAAAAAAAAACTGTCCTACTAGCCCAGTAGACTTTAGACCTATTAGTTTATGTAATGTCACTTATAAAGTGATATCTAAACTTCTTGCAAATAGACTAAAGCATCTACTTGATAGGATAATTTCCCCATCTCAGACTGCTTTCCTCTCTGGTAGAGTGATTACTGATAACATTGTTATAGCACACGAGCTAATTGACACTATGAAAAAAAATAAGAAACATGATGGTTGGATGGCTATTAAACTAGATATGTCTAAGGCCTTTGATAGGGTAGAATGGAGTTTCTTGATTGATTCTATGAAAATTTTAGGCTTCTCTGATGACTGGTGTGCTCTTATACATCAATGTATCTCCACTGTGACTACTTCTATTCTCCTTAATGGCTCCCCTGGAGAAATTTATAAACCTCAAAGAGGTTTGAGACAAGGTGATCCCTTGTCTCCATATCTATTCATTCTTTGCATGGAGTCTTTGTCTAGAGCTCTCTATGCTGCTGAAAGAAAAGGTGAAATTCATGGTATTACTGTTTCAAAAACCAGTCCTTCTATTTCTCACCTCTTTTTTTGCAGATGATTGCTTAGTTTTTACTAAAGCTAGAACTAATGAAGTTGTTGCCTTAGAAAAAATCATTGAGCAATTCAATAAGTTTTCTGGTCAGTCTGTAAACTTTGATAAATCTGGAGTAGCATTTAGTTGCAAAGTGCAGGATAACACTAAACAACAAATTCTTTGGAATTACGAATATTCAAAGAATGGCTCTTCAAGATAAGTATCTGGGTGTCCCTCTTTTACTTCATAGGAGTAAGATTGAATCTTTTGCTCCCCTTGTTGATAGATTCTCTGACAGACTTGCTACTTGGCAATCTATTTTTCTCAATCAACCAGGTAAGACCACCCTGATACAATCTGTCCTAGGCACTCTAGCAAACCATCATATGGCTGTTTTCAAAATGCCAAAAAGATCACTGATAAAATTGATGTTGTTCAGAGAGATTTTTGGTGTAATAAAAATGGTAATGGTAAAGGTTACTACCCTAAATAATGGAAGAGAATTGCTCTGCCTAAAGAATTAGGAGGTCTTAACATTAGACAATCTGAAATCTTGAATCAATCTTTGCTAGCTAAACTGGCTTGGAGAATGTTAGAAAACCCTTCTTCTCAATGCTCTTCTATTTTACAACACAAATACTTTTTTGGTTTTAATCCTTTAACTGATGCTTTGAATGAACGGGGCAGTTGGGTTTGGAGGGGAATTTGTGAAGGAATTAAAACAATTAGGAAGTACTATTAGGTGATGGTTCAATGATATCTATATGGAAAGATAAATGGATTCCATCTCTGAATTCTCCACCTAGATCTAATTTGGTGTCAGCTAATATACAGAGAGTTTCTCAACCTATTGATAGTGATACTAAAACCTCGAATCTTCAAACTCTGCAAGCTCTGTTTGACAGTAATACAGTTGATGTTATTATTAGAATTAGGATTCCTTATAATAGTATAGACAGGATTAGATGGATTCCTGCTAGAGATGGATTTTTCTCTGTTAAGTCTGCATATAGAGCTATCTTGAATGATACTAGTGAGGTCTCCTCTTTGAGAACTCCTATTCATTGGAAAGCCTTATGGAAAACTAATCTTCCCATAAAAATACAACAATTTTTATGGAAAATTTTACATAAGTGCTTGCCTGTTAGAGAATATGTTTCTAAACATAATACCAACATTGATTCTTGTTGTCCCTTATGTTCTAATCCTGTTGAATGATAGACGCATTTATGTGTCTAATTTGTCCTCAATGTTTCGTATTGTTAGTACTCATTTTTGTCCTTATTATGGTGTTTTGTGTGTTTGTAGGTATTTTTTGGAAATAAAGATTGTTGGAAAATTCGGCTCGAAAAGTTGCTCGGAACACCCCTGGAGGACATTTGCTATTCGGACTCCCACTTTGGATAAGGGGTAACCCAATTACTAAGGGGCACCCAACTGATATTCGCACCCCCAGCTGTTGGATAAGGGATGACCTTCTTCATCGTTTGAATATTGGTTTTGGCGGGAAATTGTTGCAACCACCGGCCAGAGATTAGGGTTTGTAATTTGGTGATGTTTTAGCGAGATTCAATAGCTGTAATTGCTCGGGAACACTTGACTGGGCTCAACAGGCGTGGTATGGGCTTCAAAATCAACCGGATTTGGCTGGATAATCGGCAGTGAAGAAAACAGGGTAACTCGGGTTTTGGTTACTTCATCCCGAGTTACGTGTTTTGCGGGTATATGTCTATAGAGTAGTTTACTCTATATATGTCGTGTTTGGAACGTATAGGATCCTGTTTAGAGTGTGCTGGCTAAAAATCAACGCGTGAAAAAGAAAGAAAGGAAAGAAAATATTTCCAAGAATATTTTTTCTTCACTGCCGAGTAATGGAAAATTTTGTGGAGTCATTCTTGGTCCTGAGAGTATATATATGGTTCTGGGGAAGTATAGAAAGGGGATGGATAGTTTGGGATAGTTTAGAGCATCACAGAGGCGCAAAATCAACACCCAGAAAAAATTGTTTCTGCTGGTGTAGTGAAGAACACGAAGAACATAAGACCCACAAGAGACCGTCGTTCTTCAACAGTGTTAACGACTCACATATGTGGGTCGTAGTTCGAGGCAGTCTTAAATCAACAAAGAATAACGACATGAAGGTTTTATCGTTCTTTGCAACATCTCTCGGTTTGTAACACTTATAACTGTTACAAACCCGGGTTTTATTTGATATCTCTCCTTTTCATCATTTGTAAGCACCTTTGAGCAATAAAATCATATTTTGAGCGTGTTTCCAATATGCGGAGCTAGAACCCATCACTGGGACAACGGAGGAAGCAACTTTTCATGATTGTGGTAAATGAATTAATTCTTTATATGACTTTTTGCATAGATTTAATTGTTTTATGATTTCTATTAATTATATGTTATTTTGTCTGATGTCGCATGCTTAGTTTAAACTACTTTTGATGCGTCATGCTTACGACTCACAGATAATGTTTTATGAAATCTATTTTGGCAAGGAATTAGAGTCACAACTTCTTTTGTTTGAGCTATATTGTCTCGAGTTAATGACTGAACCACAAGAATATGAAAAGTAGTGAAATCCTGCGTCCTAGTAACTCTTCATCCTGTGACAATATTTGTATATATTTTTCTTTTATTTTCTTTTATTAATTCTTAAAATCAATCTCGTCAAGTCCGAGTGAACGACAACCCTTATTACTACAACATCATTGAAAATAACCATCATTGAATCCTTACAGCACCTGTTTTTAGAATGTCCTACTACTGTGAATGTGTTAAGAACTATTGATCTAAATCTTTTGTTGAATATACAGGGCAAGGATATCTATCAATGGATTGCTTCTTGGTTTGATAATGATTTGCAAGCTAGGCCCAATAATATACCACAATTTAATAAATTTTGTTTTATTATATGGGAAATTTGGAAACACGGATGCAATGTTGTCTTTGAAAATTTGCAGGTGAATGGTTCCATTGTTATCAGAAATGTAAATTCTCACATGAATGATTGGTATAGAACCCAAACAATGATGAACACAGGAAATGGAAATGGACATAATGTTGTCTCAAGAATTTGGGAAAGGCCAGATCCTGATGTGATAAAAGTTAATTTTGATGCTGCATTTTGTAGATATAACAATAATGCTGGCCTGGGACTAATAGATAGAAATAATGCAGGTACGTCCAATGGAGATAGAAGTGCACCAGTCAAAGCATTAGACCCTAAGGACGCTGAAGCATTGGCAGCATTAGAAGGGATCAAATGGGCAGCAACTAAAGGGTTTAGAAAACTTCATCTGGAGGGAGACAGTCAAAATGTTGTCAATGCCATTAATGGAAAAGCAGGAGCAGTTGTTTGGTTACACAACAATATTATTCAAGATTGCCAATTCTTGTTGAAAGAATTTGATTTTTGGTTTTGTAGTTCAGTTCATAGAGATGCAAACAATACAGCAGATTATCTTGCTAAGCATGCTCTTTCAATTTCAGTTTTAGAAGAATGGATGGATGTAAGGCCATCTTGGCTGGAGACTGCATTGATAGATGATAATCTGTCTGTGTAATTCTGCCTATTCAATAAAATCTCTTTTCGTATTAAAAAAAGAATGCTTCATGCGTCGAAGATCTTGAGCCAATTCTCATGAATTACTGGTATACTTGTCTTGCCTTTGATGTCAGCCAATTTGTAGTATCCTACAGCAACTGACTTAGCAATCATAAAAGGTGCTTCCCAGTTATAACTCTTCGTGGAATGCAAATTGCATCTGGTTGCCTTAAGAACCAAATCTCCTTCATGAAATTTGTTAGGCTTGGTTGCTCGTGCCTTGAATATAATCAGCTGGTTCAGAATTCCTCGCATAGTGGGATTCCATGTTGGTGGAGCTTTCTAATTCTGCAGCACATGTGGACACTCGTGCAAAGGAGAGTATTTAGGATATTGATTATGAAACTCAGTCATTATCCTAGCAATGACCGTGTTAGTGAGATGATATACTTGGAGAGGTTCTGCGTCTAACCATTTGGTGAAGTATTGCTGAGGTGAGACTAACCGCTCATAGCGTTTGGTGATAGCTAGGTTTTGAGCAGAACTGAGTCCCCAGACTAGGGTAGTATATCTGAAAGTTGGTAATACATATGCATCATGGGGAATAAGACTTGCCTGAGTGCGGAACCTTTTGACAAATTCATGTGCGCTTTCTTCGGGTTTTTATGTGAGTTCCATCAAGGCTTCGGCTTTTCCCAAATGCTCGAAAGGTTGATCATTTTCCGAGTCAGAGCTTTCTTCGATGGAGAATTGTGCAACTGAAGATGAAGATATCGCAACAACTCTTCCATCATGAATCCATGCTCGCCCAAGAATCATGTCATATCCTGGATCCTCCTTAATTATGAAGAATTTAGTTTCTGTCCAGGTTGAACCATTTCTTATGTTGAGAATGATGTAACCGTAACCATCCATGGAGATTCCCTCATGGTCTCTGACTGAGATGGGAGCATGAGTTGCTTCTTGTCGAGTGATGCCAGCAGCTCTGAGGGTTTTCAAAGGGATGATGTTAACAGCAGTGCCAACGTCGACCAATGCTCGCTTGAATTCATTTCCTTTGAGATAGACCATGGTGAGAAGTCCCCAGTCGTACATCTCCTTGTCTCATTCGGCGGTTCGAGAGAGTGTCTCTGAATTGTTAGCCGTTTTCTGACACGATATGGTTCGATGCAGACAAACATATCGTCTCTTTGGGCCTTTGACAAGTACAGCAACTCGCAGACATGCTCAATTAAGGATTGAACTGCTTCCTTGACCGACTGCTCGGAGGGTACGAATGTTCTGATTGGGAGAGGATTTCTGTGCACTCCTTCAGTCCTCAGTTCTCCTGAGTCAGCCTTTTCTTTGAATATACGCTTCAGGGTTCTGCAATCACTTGTTGGATGACTGACATACCTATGGAAATGGCAGTAGCGTGCATTTTCCATCTGTTCCTCAGTTGGTTCCTTTTTAACATGAGGTAATTTGATCGCCCCGTCTTGGATCCAGACTTCCAATAGTTCGATCACTTCTTCAATAGAAAAGGGGAAGTCAGGTGCATATTGATCATTCTGTTGATGTTGAGTAGGAGATTGTGCATTCCTGGCTTGACCATCATTCCTGGAGGAGCATTCTTATGTGGATGTGCTTCAGCTTTTCTTTTGCTCCCTTCAACAACATTCATGGAAGTTTCGACACTGTACTACTTATTGATTAGTCGTCTGGCAGTATTGCTTCGAGTGTCTTTCGATTCCTCTACTTTGACAGTTTTTGTTCTTTCTAGCAAGGCAGGAGCGGTAGTTGCTGATCGCTTGGCTGCTTCATGAAGTTCTGAGAAGGTCTGAAAACGAAGATTTTCCAGCAAAGCTCTGTAGACTGGGATCATCCCATTGATGCACAAATCCATCAGTTGTTTTTCAGTAATATTGGGATCATGGCAATCCAAGGCTTGAACCCTGAACCTCTTCACGTAATCATTCGGATTTTTAGCATTCTTCTGAGCCATCCTTCCTAAGTCGGAAACTTGATAACTTGCTCGAAAACAAAGAAGTACTTCTGTAGAAAACATTAATCATTTCTCCCCAATTATCTATGCTTCCTGGTGCGATGTTGTTGTACCAAGTATATGCTCGATCCGTCAGGGATTTTGAAAACTCCTTAAAATTGACGACATGGTTGTGTTCATGCTCTCCTAATGCTTCCAGGAATCGAGAAACATGTTCTCGAGCATTCCCCGTTCCATTGTAGAGTGTGAATGTTGGAGAAATGTAACCCTTTGGAAGAGGGATTCTTTGCGTAGCAGCAGGATATGGAGGCTGATGACGATGGACTGATGGTGCATGGCCCTTTCCCCGATTCTCCATAAAACGTTCCAGATCTTCACGAGTGATGAAACTAGCAAGTTCAGGTTCTGCAGCTTTGCGGGTTTCGTCATCGTCGAGAGACGAGAATAACTTCGGATCCGAGCTAGAGATGTTTCCCTGTCTTTTCCTTTCTCCCGAGTTTTTGTCGACATCTTGTCGGTGAGAGTTTTGAGATGGTTACATAATTCCTTCGAGTAGCGACCATATCAGTTTGAATTTTAGCGAGTACTTCTTGAATCTTCATGAGATCAGCGATGGTGGGTGGATTTTCTCTGAGTTCCTCAGGATGTTGACCAAAGAGAGGATGATTTTCGACATTAGTGTGAGGAGGAGTAGCTCACCACTACTGTTGGAAGCATGAACGGTTTCTGGAGTACCACCGATATTGCTACTGCTAGCATTGTTTGGGTTAGGATTGGTAACTGAACCTGACCTAAGATCAAACATTTTGTGAAAATGAGAGATTGCAACCGAGAGATTAATTTCCCACTGTGGTCGCCAATCTGTGGATGGGGAAAAACGGTTTGCTGGTTTTTTGGAGAAATGAAGAGACGAGCGTTTCGAGACTCCTCGAACCGAGCAAACTGCTCAACCTCACACAGATGCACTACAAAGGGAGCGCTTAGATTCGAGAGATCAATCTATAGGAATCCGCCTAAACCAAGTCAATGGTCGTTCCAGAGTCAATTCGGCCGCAAAGAGGGAGATGGGTTGATCTGTAGGAGGGAAGCTGAGAATTGTGTGGAATCAATGATGATCAAGGATTGTGGATGTGTTGAAGGTTTCTGCAATAGTTGGTGAATTATTGAGTTCGAATAAGTTCTGATAGATTGATGAATTCTTGAGAGTAGTTACTCGAGAAATTATGTGTGGACGATTTCTGATAGCTAGTGATCATTCGTTATCCTCAATCATGGATTCAGAGACTTATTTATATTGTTAGAGTTGTGAACACCTTGATCCCTGTAAGTGTGACGATTTCATGAGTGGAAGAGTGGGCAAGTGGAAAATCGTGGTAAAGTCGATTCCATGTCGTGTGGAGACTTGACGGATCGTGCACCCACTACTTTGCTAACTCCTTCAACCGTTTACACAACTTACACACATTTCTCGTCGTGGATGAAATCCACGTGCTTTAAGCCGCCAGACCAAAAGCCTAGTTGTTATCCCCAAATTTGACGTGACTGATGTCTCACGAATCGTGGAGTCTGCATGACAGACGTGTATTTAGTTTTTTAGTTGTTGACTGATTAGACAATGAGTCTAGGTTTTGTTGAATCGAGCATGTTTGACAAATGCTCAGCGATTCATGAATGTTAATGTTGCTCGTCTGAGCAAATATTGTAAATTGACGAGTTGTTGAATATTGATGAGTTACGAATATATGTGGATTATTCGAGCAATGAGCAAGTATTGCTCGATTCAACGAAATCTTGATAAATTACTTGAATATTGATAATTGGATCAATATTCGAGCAATGAGCAAGTATTGCTCAATTCGACGAATTACTGAATATCGAGAATTTGACGAGCAATTGAGCAAGTATTGCTCAATTCGACAAAATAATGAATGTTGATGATTTGACGTACAATTAAGCAAGTATCGCTCAATTCGGTGAATTACTGAATGTTGATAATTTGTCGTGCAATTGAACAAGTATTGCTCAATTCGACAAATTACTGATAAATTACCAAATATTGATAGTTGGATCAATATTTGAGCAACTGAGCAAGTATTGCTCGATTAAACGAAAACATTTATTGGTGACGTGACCCAATAAAATATTAAAATATTAGTAAGCTACCAAATATTATATGATTAATTCAGATGTTGGTTGTTGAATCCATCATAAATTCATTAGTGTTTAAATTGTGCTCAGAGTGATGATTCGTGGAGCATTTATTCAAAACCCTAATTTCAGATCATAGTTGATGAATCGCTGAAAATAGGTCATGAGTGATAGAGGGACCGACCACATAGGATGATGGGCGTCTATGTGGTGACCGGTGCTCGAGTGAGCATGCACCAGGGTTCTCAGTTTGAGGATTGGTGAAAGAATGATGATTAAATGTTGGTTTCATCATTTACTGAAATATTGTTGGGTTCAGCATTAGGTGATAAAACCTAGGTATCAAAGATGGAGACCGACCAAGAGAGCATGGGACCGGATCTTGGTGGTCACGTGACCAGTTTTTGGCCGTTTGAGCAATCCCCAGGTTGGTTGGAGATAGTTTGGGCCCAATACGAGCAATTGAGCAAATTAGGTCGAATTATGAAAACGTGTGGGACCGGCTTTGTGCAAGCCCTAAGGATGACTGGGTCGGTCATGAAGGCATGCATGTGTTGTCGTGGTGCCCGTGTCTCCGTACTGAGAGTTTCAGTATTTTCTGATGTGCGTTCGAGCAATGTTGTGAATTTTCAGAAGAGTTTCATCTTGACTGAAATTCTTGATTTTTGTTGGAATGAGCATGTATGCTCAATTGATCAATATTTTGTAAATATTAAAATAAGTGTATTTTAATATTTAAAATTGTCGTGAGAGGCTAGCCGGTCGTGTGACCTGTTGGCTTTTGGTTTTTCATGATTTGAGCAAAATTTGAGAAGTTATGACGAAATCATGATTTTTGCTCAAACCAAGGAGTTTCATGAATTTAGGAAAATAATAATTATAAAAGACTAGGGATTGCAAGGTATGGGACCGGCCACGGCTAGGCATGGCCGGCCGGCTATGTTGCCCGGTCCCGCACACCTTTCCCTATTTTATAATATTTTTTTCATGAATCCTTGAAGTTATGAATCCTTGGAGTTATGGAGAATCCATGAGTTTTTGTTGAAACGGAGGAGTTTCATGAGTTTAGGGAATTATAAAAAGCTAGGGATTATGAGGTGTGGGACCGGCCATGGCTTAGGCATGGCCGGCCGTCTAGGTTGCTCGGTCCCGCACATCTTTTCTTATTTTATAATATTATTTCATGAATCCATGAAGTTATGGGGAATTCATGAGTATTGCACAAACAACGAAAGTTGCTAAATTGAAGGAGTTTTTCATGAGTTCATGAAAATAACAAAATAGGGAAAAATAATGGAAGAGGCATGGGACCGGCCACGGCTAGGGCATGGCCGGCCGGCCGGTGGGCCCGGCCCCTGGGCGCCTCTTATTATTTTATTATTATTTATTGCTTTCTCCTATTTTGCGTAGGATTCCTCATCTGTCCATATTTTTGGGTGCTCGTTTGTGCATCCGGGTGCTCAGTCGTGCATCATTGTCGAGTACACTTACACCATTTTTGTGGGGATTACTCAGTGATAATCCGGATGCCCGGTTATTGAGTATTTATTACTAATTTATGAAATTCAGTGGAGAATAATTCATGAAACTGAGTAATAAAAATGAGTAGTTGTTTATTATTAATTCATAGGATCAGCTGTGGATTCGACTATGAATTCAGAATAATAATGCAAGCATTACCATCCTATGGGATCGTGGATGCGACCATAAAATCGGAGTAATTAAAATTATCTATCACCATTTCATGAGATGAAATCCGAATAATGAGATAATGTAGTAGTTTATTGCCATTCTATGAGATCAAGCCGTGGATTCGATCATGGAATCAGAGCAATTGTTATTGTCATTCCATGGGATCAGGCCGTGGATTCGACCATGGAATAGGAGCAATTGTTATTGCCATTCCATGGAATCAGGCCGTGGATTCGACCATGGAATAAGAGCAATTATTATTGCCATTCCATGGGATCAAGCAATGGATTCGACCATGGAATATGAGCAATTGTTATTGTCATTCCATGGGATCAGGCCTTGGATTCGACCATAGAATATGAGCAATTGTTATTGCCATTCCATGGGACCAGGCCTTGGATTCGACCATGGAATATTAGAAATAATAGATTATTCTGGGAATTCAGTGGTGAACGTCGCGGCAGAATTAATCTATTGCAGAAAAGATATTAGCCAGTTATAGTGTCACATCTATTCTGAATGGTGCATAGTCAGGGAGTCACGGTGTTGTTTACGACTGAAGGCGTTAGTGCTCTCAATCTACGGAGAACCGCCTGAATCTATACACGTCTCTCCCATAATCGAGAACGGTGAGTGTCACCGACGTCCCGAAGGCGTCCGCCGCCCAACTATTCTTCTATGTGGAGGTGGGTCTCTCTCCTGCGGTCGGGGAACAAGTGAGTGTCACCGACGTCCCACGAAGGCGTTAAGCTATCAATCTACGGAGAACCGCCCAAATACGTTATTCTGCATAGAGGTCACGACGAAATTCCAGGGATTGAACGCTCAGCTAGTGGAGGCTTTTCGAAAACATATTCATCATGGCTTCGTAAAATATGAATCGTTGCATGCCTGAAAGCCGTGTCAAAAACATGCCTCATGATTTTATGGTTTTAACCTTTGTTGAAAATCCACCATCTACACTAAGATAGAGTCAGCTATCTTATAGTCGCTTCACCTGCTGTGAAGACTTCAGCAACTCGACTCATTTGGAATCGTAATCCAAAATAGTAAAGAACTAATCTGTTTCAGTTACCTCTTTAACATTATCCAACGTCAAAAAAGTTAATCAGAGATGAGTTGAGTACAAATGTTCTTCCGTTTAAAAAATATAAACTCCCTTGTCCTTTTTGATCAACTAAGATAAATACTATCGAAATAATCAATCTTAATTTATGAAAAAAATCAAGTAGATCTGAAGGGAAACACCTAGACGGATTGTCTATCTACAACTGTGTATAGTTAATACCAAGTAAAGTAATTCCAAGTTACTCAGTTCCTTCAGTATATATCCTTGCGCCCACAACCAATATGGTTTACGTGTGTGAAACCTAAGATAGAGTCAGGTATCTTAAGTCGCTTCACCTGCTGTGAAGACTTCAGCAACTCGACTCATTTGGATCGTAATACAAAATAGTAAAGAACTAATATATTTTAGTAACCTCGGTAACACTATTCAACATCAAACAAGTTAATAAGAGATGAGTTGAGTACAAAGGTTCTTCCGTTTAAAAAATATAAACTCCCTTGTCCGTTTTGATCAACTAAGATAAAGACTATCGAAATAATCAATCTTAATTAATAAAAACATCAAAGTAGATCGGAAGGGAAACACCTATATGGATTGTCGACCTATACGACAAGCTTTAAAGTCTACTCGAGATAAAAAAAAAAACAAAAAAAACAAAAAAAAAAAAAAAAAAAATCGAATCCCAGTCAATTAAGTGAGCAAAAAGTATATCACAAAGATCAAAATACCAAAAAGAAAATCTTCTAGTCTTCAATCTTCAAATTAAGTACTTGCACAAACAACTTGATTACACTAATGATAGATCAAGCGCATAATGGAGTCTATTAAAAATGGATGATCACTAGTCCTATCTTTAGATCTTGAAGCAATACAGCAGATCTGAAACCATCGATCCTTGAACTAGTTCGAGTGACCTTATTTTAGAAGAGAGGGATCACAGAATAAACAAACTAGATCTATCAAGGTTCAACTTTACAATTAGTCAATCAAATCAATAATCGGAAACTAAAATAATGATACGATTCTTAGTTTCCCACCAAAGGTACTACTAGAGGTTCTTGATCCCACAAAAGTTGTTAAACATATCATTCCGAATATCTAAAAGATATTTAGAATATTTCGGTTTTGGGATATCGTCTTGAGTATCAAGGAAAATACTTGAACATTAAGTAATAAGAGTTCAGCACATGTTCAAATATATTATGTCGACATCTTGTGAACTTTTCTTTTTCACCAGATATATTTTCGGTATCTATGCAAACCCTAATTGACAAACCGAAAACGTAAACTTGATCAACTAAGGATCGGTTTTGCTAGAGATCCATAAATCGGTCCTAACAGAGATAATTAGAACCGGTCCTAGTAGAAATCATTGGTAAGGGATCGGTCCTACTAGAGATCTTTAGGATCAGTCCTAGTAAATATCCTTATTTAATGCATAGGTCCTAGAATAGATCATTTGACTCCTTATCAACTACGAAATAAGTTTTGCAAGTCTACTTCCTTAAATCATGAGAACATAGTTTTCTAGGTATGGAACCAACCCGAAAGTTCAACACACTAAATAATAGAGAATTACCAAATAGTATTATGTCGAATTTACGAAGTACAATAGATAAACTATACTTCGTAACTCCATATAGAGAATTTGTATGAAGTAACTAGTATATCATACCTTGACACTTTGATTATAATCAAATGATCAAATCACCAATACTAGAGTCACATAAACAAACTTCGTTAGTATATTTCGAATATAAACGTATTAAAAAAAATGTAGATAGAAACTGAACAAGTCAAGTCTGTGTTACTAACCTCGAACAGAAAGATGATGTGTTCGTTGATGCCGATACGTCTTCAGGTTCTTCGAAGTAACAAGAGAAAGTCCCAACATTTTTATTATTCCTAGTCTAACCTAGCGAAGTTGACTCTAATAATCAAATCAAGCAACTTTGAGTTTTGGAACTAATATATGACAAACAAACTTGTCATACCAACGCTTGGTGGGTTCAACCGAGCAATGCTCTAACAATAACACTTTTCTTGAAATTTATTTTGAATCCAGCAATAATTTAAAAACCAATAAGAACATTCTTTAAGTTTCGCATTGCTCCTAATCATCATCTAAAAGGACTATTCAGTAATCTGGAAACTGTAAGTGGATGATAACAGTACTAGAGCATGTTGGTTAATAATTTTAACCAAGAACGGTTGCGATAGGATCAACTTGTCGTATTCCTTTCTGGTTTTTGAAAATACCAGTTATTTTTCTTTTTGTCCTAACACAAATCACCATTTATTCACAGACAGTGGATGATGTTAAATTTTGTATTTATAAGAAGCTAACTGATGCAAGAACCTTGAACCCATTTATTCACAGACAATGGATGATGTTAATTTTGTATTTATAAGAAGCTAACTGATGCAAGAACCTTGAATCCTTCTCCTATCATTGGTCCAAAATTTTCTTAGCTCTGGCAATTAACAATGCAATCATTTGGAAGGTGTGGTTGTTCCTTAAGTCACCCCTCTTGGCTTGTTCCTTTCACCCCATTTCTGATTATTTCTAGGTCCCCTTCAATTATACACCATGCCAAAAGGTCACTATCCCTATATATGTTAGGTTAGCTCTACCACCTCTTGTTTCAATAGATGTGCTAGTTGAGCATGCAAATGCAATAGTTAATGCCCCCCACTTTAATATATGGTAGTAAGTAGGAATATGAGGATATCACCACTCATAAACTCGACCCTATCACCGCAATAAAAAAAAAAAGGAGTGCAAACAAAAATCCATAATCGTGTATGTCTCAGGTGGGATATAGCACTCAAATCCGGCCGGGACATATTATTCCCAATTGTCCCATAAAAAAACCATTGAAAATCAAGTACGGAATGTGGAGAATCTAAAACCATTCAAACATAATATTGTAAAATACAAATTAGTACCTACTACCACTGGATTTAAGGGTTCAACTTATGAAAAATCAAAGAGACAGATGAGAAAACTCAGACCTAATTAATTAAAATTAGGATGTTTCTTCTCCTTTACTGCATCATCATTGATCATGCATACCTCCCCCTCCACCACCAAGAATCACTTTTTTTTTTTTTTAGAGGAATAGAGAAAAGAGAGTGCAGACAAACACAAAGATAAAAGGTATTGTTTGTTAAAACATCTAAATCATCCATTTGGACCATCCCGATAATATTAACTAACTAGTTTTCTTTTGTTATAATTAGCGCATGTTGGTTATTCATTCTAATGATTATGGCCTTCACCAAACGTTACTTTATAGCAAGGCCATATTGTATAGTCCACTCCCCCTATTGGAAGAAGTAAAAAAATTATAGGCCATATTGGTAATGTGCCATGGAATTTGATGTCCCGTATGTTTCACAAGCTTGGAAACTTTGGTAGTATTAAACTTCGAACACCGATAGATTAGTTGACATTGAAGCTTGTGGGAAGCAACTAGGAATTAGGAAATCAATAAATATTAGCAAATGCAACACCGATTTAAGCTGAGTCATGCAGTAGGTGCTTAACAGATACGATTCAACGCGTTGTCGGTTGATTTTGTTCCGGATTTTGGTAGCTGCTGTCGCGTTTGTCAAAGAAATGTAATCCAAATAATTTGTTAGCTTTTTAATTAATTTCGAGATGTTAACGTAATAACGTACGTGTTACCAAAATACCTATAAACTAGATGACCGCTGCCACGGTGGAACGGCCGACCGAAAAAATCGACGCGAAAATATCATTTTTCTTGACACAAATGAAAGTATTACTTTTCCGACACGTAAAATTACCCGATGCATAAACCAAAATATGGCTCAAGTGTAATGCATTCATTGTGATGGTTTGCATAATGGTTATGCATCACTTTTCAAAATTGTGCCTAAAGTGAAAGTATCACTTATCTTAAAACGGAAGGAGTACATCATTTTATTAGTTGCAATGGAAAATAAGTTGATGCATAAACTAAAATATGGCTGCATAAAGTATTATGTATTTTTTGTGGTGGTTTGCATAAGGTTTCACCTATTTGCCACCCACGTTTTTCCTATTTTCCACCCTCTTAGAAATTCTAAAGTGATTTTATTTTACAATTCTATTTTTTCCTATTTACCACCAACAAAAGTCAAATTGATTTTGACTATAATTATCTTCTTCTTCAACAAATCAACAACTCATTAAAAAGCTATTAACCCTAAATCAAAAAATCTCTATTCAATCTTAGTACACAAAAAAATAAAATTTAATATCGTTTAATCTTCGTGAAATAAACTTCAGTTGAGACTGATTCAACTTGTTAAGATCTGCCATTAATGGTGGTTATTTAGATTAACCCCAAATTTGATTAGCCTCAAAAACTGTTTAACTTGCTTGAATGGTTAACACATATATCCCTATTTATGCCGCGAACCAAATGTGATTTTTGATTACATCGTTCGGTAAATTAGGGAACTGCCAATTCCGTGATTAAGATACGTTACGAAAGAAAAAAGAAGAACGTTCATCATCAATATAAAAACAAGCAGACCTTTAAACTTTCTTTAGTTTAAGTTTATTTTTTTATTGATTGCTATAAAATCCAATCGAAGTTTTAGTCTTTTAGAGTATTTGTCACCATATGAATGATTTCATTCAGGAGACCAGTAACTTAGAAGCTTAGAAGGGAACAAAAATGGATTTATAAGTGGTTTCGATCATGGAAGAATGGGATGGTGACGATGGTGGTGGGTTGGGAAAGTCAAAGGCAGTATTTAGGATTCTTAAAAGATGTTTGGGTGGCAAATAGGATAATTAGGGGTGGTAATTAATATGGGTGGTAAATAGGAAAAACATGGGTGGCAAATAGGTGAAACCTTGCATAATGTATACACACCTAATTTTCAAAAATTGTGCTTAAAATGATAAACTCCTCCGAATTTTTCGTAAAATCTCTAAATTTGATATTGTTGTTTATACTGTTGCGTAGATTTTTTTCTAACCTTTCCAACGAGATAAAATTTGTAAAATTCCAAGGCACGGATTTTTAGATATGTTATATTAAAGTTTTGTTACCAATTATACCCCGAAAAGTAAGATACATAAGGAGTTATAATAATTGGACTAAAAGGGAGGACAATTTGGAAATTTCCAGAGTATGACACCAAATCCAATCTTTTTTGTTAAATTGGAAAATATATCACGCTTCATATTGACACAAAGTCACCATATATAAAGTCGTCCCTCGCTTCGCTCGGTCGGCCTAATTATACAAAATAATCAAATTAGTTAGTTAGTCTTTTCTAATTAATAATGTGTTTGATTAATTAGTGCTTCTCCATTACTTTCCTTACTATTTCCACTGCTTTAAAGTCCACTGTTTTTGACTGCCCAATTCTTTTTGTCAACTAATTTTGGTGTTTCGGTGCTCATAAATAAAAACAAAAATCACAGAAATGCTTAAAGAATAAACATGGGCCCCATGAAGTTGTATAAGCTACTAGAGCACTAGACCTGCAGACATGCACTAATTGTATATTCCTTCATTCTTCAACTCAATTCTCTACCATATATATATACTAGATCTTAACCCCGTGCCGTAACGGCACGGATGTTTTGTCTCTAATACGATATTGTTCACATTTTTCTTGCTTCATTTTATTCGTGAGTAATTATTTTGATATTCAAATAGGTTTTGGGAAACAAAATGGGTTACCTGATCTTTTTATTTTTTTACTTAAACATGTTATTCCAATTTATTATCCGGACGGAGTAATAATGTTGTGCCAACATGAAAATAAAATAAAAAATACAAGAAATAAAATTTTTCCCTATTTATTGTTCCATCATACCATAATTTCAAACTTCAAAAAGAATATTTCATCTAACAAGACATATACCTAAACCGCCAATCCAACTCCATGATGTTTATGAATACTTTTGTTCCGAAATTATTGATAACTAAGGCTCTAAGGAGTGAAGCAAAAACCCATAATATTTTCCCTACTATAGATAAACACTATTTATTTATTTTTTTGCAAAATGTGAGAGTTATAAAAATGAAGAACCCATGGCTATTGGAAGGTCGAGATATACACATGTGAGTTGACAAAATAAACTTATAATAGTAAATCAAAACATGTGTAAGATTCTTTCTCAATCATATTGATAACATAATATTGAAGAAATTCGTGGATAAAAAGATTTCACACCAACTATGCTAAGTAGTGCATGAATGACGTTCTCACATCTAGTGTTACTCAAGTAATTTGGAGTTTTAAAGAGCATAGTCATATTGATATTTGTATCTACATAAATTCAACTAACCTTCCGAAGAAAAATTATTAGTTTCAAGGCGGAGCCGACACCTCGCCTTCAATGTATACAACACACATTGGGTTTAATCGGCCTTGAGATTAAACAAATACCCCAATATTAGTCAAATAATGTCTACAAATACGGGATCGAAACAATGTGATAACGGGAAAAATGAGAGACTAACATCAGTTCTACAAAGAAAATACCCTATATGTGTCAATGTTTGTTAACCAAACATGTATTCAAATTAAAAAGTCATCAACTTAACACAAAAATATAAAAGAACCCAAGTTAAATCAATACTTGCATAAACAAAACTTATAAGAGAATTTTATAATTATTAAATACCTTTAAAATCACTATTAGAGATTTAATTGCATGCCCCGCAACGGTAGGAGGAAATCACCAGATTAATTTGTAGAAATTTCACCTGGATATGTAGCAATTCGAGAAGTTTACACCGGTGGTGATGCGTTCCATCTAAGTGTTGTTCGATTGATTATTTTTTAGAAGGTTTCGGTTTTCATTGGACAAACCGAGAGGGAACGTTTCATTATATTCATTATCATTCGTAAATCCAAGACCAACTCGCCCTATGCTTACGGGATCTCAATACAACCTTAGATTTATCTATTGGACGGAGAAACCTTGATACTAAATATGTAGTTTTTAGTGTTATTTATTATATAACGTGACATCCAAATGTTTTTTTCTTCTTCTTAATTTTCATGTATTTTAACCGAGTTTATATTAGCATTAAGACGATCAACCACATTTCTAATTTATAGTGTTATCCTTTTGTAGCAAAGACATAATTAACATAGTCAATTACTACTCATCAAAACCTACCCCGGTACCACAAACCACCAGATATTACTTCTTTCTCCACCACCACCATTTTCCATCCCTCGTAGAATATTGGGCGCACTTATAACTTTTAATCCCACACGTCATGTATAAAGTTTAGATTTAACAAACTTAGGTCGTCAATTAATTTATTCAACTATATGTTATTTGTTAATACTGAAAATCATGCGTACGAACGGTTACCAAAGATAGCAGTGGCACCAAAAACAACCATTTTGTCTTATATGATTTGGTATCATCCCAAAAGTATTTTTTATCCGCCTTTTTTGATCGTGTCAAAAACAACCAACTATACTTTTCACAATACAATGTTACCCATCATGTAAAAATTTTTATTATTTTTGATTCAAAAAGAAAAAACTAATACCACCGCCATTAAAACCATCCAAATGCCACTATTTCTTCCACCAAAACTAATGTTACCGCCTCCACCACTTTGTAACACATTCCACCACTTCCACCACTTACTTCTTCCTCTACTACCACCACCACCACTAATATCTATTGAAATAATTTTTGTCAAAATTATTACTTATTGATGGAGATATGTATTAATATTAATTAAGCGTATTTATGATGTAAAATTAATAAATCATTTATCATGAGAAATTAATGTTTCCTAAATTAATAAAACACTTATACTAATTAATATTTAAGTTGAACAAACCATAACCATAGATTTATCTTCTCTCTAGACAAATCACTTATACTAATTAATAAAATACTTATACTAATTAATATTTAAGTTGAACAAACAACCACCGTTGATTTATCTTTTTATCAATTCCAACCAAGGTGGAACAATGGTTAGAGGCCACTCTTATGACACAATAGGTCATGAGTTCGAACCTCCCCGTTATAATTTTTAAAATTCAATATCTTGACTTGAGTATTCATTTTTAATTCATAATATTGGAATGAACACCACGTGTGCGACTTGTAGTGTGTGGCACGGAGGATCACAGCCTTTGATTTATCTTTGCCAAGGATAAATCCTGACCACCACTCATATAGGCAAAGTTAGCCTTGGCGCACGTGCGGAGTTATGGGTGTGGTCTGGACAACCACGACCGTAGATTTATCTTTGCCCAGAATAAATCCTGGCCACCACTCAGAAACAAACTGTGCTTTATATTGTATATAGATGCCTTATTCCCACTTTCTACACTACACTTCTATCTTATCTTACTAATATAAAGAAAAGAGCTCTTTTTGGTAGAAGACTCCCTAAATTACTTAGTTGTCCCCATTTTTATATATTTACATAAATACCATTGGTTTAAAAATAGATCAAAATTTTTAAAAACTTAATATTTTTCAAAATATACATCGGATTTTTTAAAAATTATATATTTGAAAAGCTCTTTCAATTATCTACGTAACAGTACAAATAAGAATAATAAATTTTTGTTTTAGGAAAAAATTTCATGACTTTCAAATTTAGTATTGTTGGATGAGTAAAATTCGAGCATGTGCATCGCACATGTGTCCTTACTAGTCTATATCTATATAAAGAAAAGAGGAGACACTAGAGAAAAGAGACAAAGTGAGAGACATATAGGAGGAAGATTATCTTAAGTATATGGAGGAGTACAATGCAATATTGGCTAAAAGTTTCACCCGGAAGGAGCAAAAGAAGCTGAGCTACGGAGCTTTGCTTGCATTTTTTGTCTTTCTGCTTACTTGTTTCACTGTCTTTAAACCATCTTTCTCTCATCTCCCAATTTGTAAGTATACATATATGTGGTTTTGCAGTACTTTTGCCATTTCATAATCCAAATTTGGTTTCTTTAGAGGTGTTGATGAGTGTACGTGTTTTTAATGTGAATATAATTTTGCAGTGAATTTGAGGTCGTCCATAAATGGCGCCAGGCCAAGAATGTTGCAGATTGATGAGAATGCAATCAGAAGAAATCCCCGTCAGATATTAAGTATGTGAACTCAATTTTATTAACATTCAATCCAGTTCCCCGTTTGTCCTCCACTTTTGTTTAATCTTCTTTTTTGTTCTGGCAGGTACTGAAATGAAGCTGCAGGTTGAAACCAGGAGGAGGCCAGTGTGCAACGTATTGGAGCCACGATCAGATTATTGTGATATTCAAGGAGATATTAGAATCCATGGGAAACTATCAACCATCCTTTTTACTTCACCTCGGTATGGCAATATAGACTTGAATGAATCGTGGAAAATTAGACCTTATGCCCGAAAAGGAGATAAAGCTGCAATGTCATCCACTACAGAATTATCAGTAAAATCTTTAGTCGGAAATGACAGAACAATAAACTCTGTTTGCAGCTATACTCATGGTGTTCCCGCAGTTATTTTCTCCCTTGGAGGTTATGCCGGGAACCAATTCCATGATTTTTCAGATATACTTGTTCCACTTTTTATTACTTCTTATCAATTTCACCAACAAGTTCAATTTCTTGTCAAAGATTTCAAACCTTACTGGATTTCCAAATATATGCCAATCCTAAAACAGCTATCCAAATATCCTATCATCAATATGGACAATGAAAACAATGTCCATTGCTACCGTAGAGTTATTGTCGGTCTCAAACATCACAGGGAGTTTGGTGTTGATCCTTTCAAGTCTCCGAAAGGCTATTCGGTGACAGATTTCACTCAGTTCTTGAGAAAAGCCTACTCACTGGATAGATCAACTGCCATAAGGATCAGAGAAGGTCAAAGTGCAACCAAGAAACCAAGGATCCTAATTGTTTCACGTAAACGTACTCGAAAATTCACAAATGAAGAAGAAATAGCTAAAATGGCCACAAGCATGGGATATGAAGTAGTTGTAGCAGAACCGGGGGTTACAATAACGCCGTCAGAATTCGCCCATATAGTGAACTCTTGTGATGTAATGATGGGTGTTCATGGTGCTGGTTTAACAAATCTTGCATTCCTTCCAACTAACGCAGTAGTAATTCAAATAATTCCTTTGGGTGGATTAGAATGGCTTTCAAGGCATGATTTTGGGGAGCCAGCAGTAGAAATGAAATTGAGATACTTGGAGTATAAGATAAGAGAAGAAGAAAGTAGTTTGATAGAAGTATACCCGCGCAATCATGTTGTCTTTAGGGACCCAACCTCATTCTCAAAACTAGGGTGGGAAGCAGTTAAATCTGTTTATCTAGAGAAACAAAATGTAAAGCTTGATGTTGCTAGTTTTAGGGTTACTTTGGTAGAAGCGCTTAAGCTTCTCCATTCATAGAAACGGATAAATGTAAAAAAAAAAAAAAAATTACTTCATTTTTAATGTTTTGTACATGGTGGTAGAGGTGTAAAACGTGCCGGCCCGGCACAGCCCGACACACGAAGTCGCGTGCTTCACGTGCCATGTGTCGTGCTGTGTTGTGCCAACAATTTAAACGTGTTGTGCTTTACTAGTCAAAAGCTAGGCACGGCACAGCCCACGGGCACATCACACGAATAAACGTGCCGTGCTGTGCCGTGCTGGCACACATGTTATAAACAATTTGAAATCACTTAATGTATACATTAAAGTCGGACATTATCACAAGAATTTAATTAGACAACATATCATTTGAAATTATTTCAAGTAAAATTAACAAGTTTATTCAATAAAAACAAATAGCCCATTAAATATAAAATTGGATTATTGTCGTGTAGATTAATGTTCTAGTTAAATACAGGTGACGACATTATAACAACGATATTGAAATATATTTTCCAAATATTAAGGTATTATATGTGTTGTTATAAATAAGCCAACATAAAATGTTAAAAACTAGCAAGAATAGTGACTCTTTTGTGAAATATACTTAAAATGTGATGTAGTATGCCTTTTATATGGTGTATTTGTACATGTTATGACGTGCTCTCTTAACGTGTTGTCTTTGGTCAATACCGGGCCACGTGCTTATCCGTCTTATGTTGTCTTTGTTTCTTTGTGCCAATTAGTCAAACCCAACACGTCCCATTTAACTAACGTGTTGTCTGCCGTCTTTGAACTAAGTCACGTCTTTGGTTGAGCAATTTCAAATTTTAGCGTCTTTGTCTTTGGCTGTGCTCGTGCTGGCACAGCCCAATTTACACCTCTACATGGTGGGCACAATATGGACATTTTAAAGTAGTGTGTAATTTGCAATAATGAGAAAAAGGGACAATACTCGATCTCATAAGAATTGCCACAAATTTTAGGAATTGCGCATGCAAAATTTGCAACCACTTACCAGTAGTGTAATGCAAACAAGTTCAGTACTACTAGGGAGAAAAAGCAAATCCCATCTATGAGATAAAGGGAGTTAGTGGCGTGTTGTTTTTATTGGACCCCCGCAGGATGTTCTCAAAGTATCAACCACGATAGTACGAGTGTTCAACGTCAGCCCCACGTTGAAAGTAATGTTAAAATGGCCGATTCTTGAAAGTGATGGAAAAAGTTGGGAGTTAAAAAAATAAATGTAGATTTTTTCCTTAAGCTGGGGCTGCCACTGATTTACAGATCGCGAAAGGTGATAATGGTTTATGTACAACTTAAGATGGATATCCATCAAAACAAAAGAAAAGTTATTTAAAAAATTAATGTACCACAAATACAAATATGAAGGAAAATCACAGCCTCTTTTTCATTAAAGTTCGATGATGTTGCCATGACCACAAGATAATGAATATCGTTAGTGTAACCCCTGCGCCTGACCAGAAAATCACCAACCATTGAGGCATTGAGTGGGGAAACAAGCCTGGAGAGAACGGGGAGGAAAAAATGTCAAATTAGTATCACTGTACTGGAAGTATTTTACTAACTATCCTCAGAGTGTGGTCATGACATAAACGTTCAGACGAATGGGGTTTTTATACTACTCTAATGATTGTTAACCACTTTCACTTTAAAAATGGGAGTTGAACTCAAAAGCGCATAATAAATTGGCAAATGTGAGTACACAGTAATCCTAAAGAATCCTAGTAAATATCAGATTGTATAACTCACCATCCCCAAATTTGATGCATATAAGGAGTTCAACTATGCAAATCGCGATGGAAAGCCAACAGAATGCTCCGACCTTTTTCACTGTTTTTCTGGAATCAATAAAAGAAAAAGTAAGTAAAAAGATGATGTTCACATGTGTTTATGTGAATGTTTGCGTGAGTGTGAGAGTGAGAGTGAGAGTGAGAGTGAGAGTGAGAGTGAGAGTGAGAGTGAGAGTGAGAGCACACCTGTCTTGTAAATACGAATTGTACTCGCGGATTGTAGGAATGGCGATTAACCACCATAATATCAACCTATAACTAATAACAGGGTTTCGAGGAGGAATCCAGAGGCAAAACTTAAGAAAAAAGGTATTTAGCTCCACAGTCAAGAAGATGATGCAGAGACAGAGAACTTGGATGAACCGCCAGGGGCCAAGCAGGGGATGCCATTCATCTTTGTCCCATTGAGCTGGTGTGAATTGACCTAATGTTCGCTTTACCTAAAATCAAAGAAGCAGAAGTTAAGTGAAAACTCGCAGAGAAATCAGATATTCTCAAGAGACGATTACGATTTCCACAACTAAGGAAATCTAGGCATTTATCACTGGCCACTGAAATTCAACACTAGGATCATCTACATGTGGGCCCAATAGCCACAATCTGTCTTGATCACCATCTGTCTTAATAGAGTATCATGTTTTTGAGTATAGCATATGTATCACTATCTGTCAATTGGTTGTGACTGCTTTCAACCAAGGAGGTCATTGGGGTGCTTTAAGTCCTCCATCGACGCTTAAATACATATTTTCCTACGAGTCTACGACTGAAAAGTCCTTCCAAGCAAACCAAAAAGGATATATTTCACTTGGACAACAATTAAGTCTACATATAATCTACTAATCTACTTAGTAAATTAATTTTAAGCACATGATGAAGAGAAACAGAACATACTTTACCAATAATATTTGGCTGGCGACTTATACCAACCCACTCGTATGTTCTCCCATCGAAGTAACGGACCGTACGCATTCCAGCCCAGATACCTGAAAAGTTTACCATGAAACGTTAATGACACATAGCAACCAAATAAAGAATTAAAACTCGGAGTTATTCAAAACAAAAACTCAGTTGTGGTTTCAGAAGACTCACCGAACCAATTGCAGATCAAAATGTCCAGAATAATACTGTCCCACCAGCACTCATTAAAATTAGGTAACATGTGCCGAAACGTGAGCTGCAATAGTCAATTTAACAGATTAGTTTGTTACAATAAACTAGCAATCTAGCATCCCCTAATATACAGCACTTAAAACAGAAATATGAAAAACCAACCTCCAGAAACTCAAACCCGATCGACAAGACCCACAAAAGAGGCTGATTACGGATCATAATAGCTTTACCCCACCATCCAAATATATGAGCCACAACAAATTCATCAAACAATGTGTCCTATAAGGAAATGAGTTTTTTTTAAAAAGGTCTTAGTCCCTCGCTCATTTTAGAACTTTCAGATAATGTATGTGATAAACATGAAAAGTAAAATTATATAGCGAGATGTGAAAGAGGACATCATACATAAACATTCTTAAACCTGTTATTTGGATTCTCCGGCACAAAAATACGGCAATCTGTACCATATGATCTTTCAGGAAGCTCTGCAGAAAGTACAGAAAAAATGAGCCACAAAAGACATAGTAAGAGTTAAGGGTTCAACAAGCTTTTCCAACATGATGAAAAGGTCTTCAGGGCCAAGATGTAATACCAACACCAAGATCAGGATGAAGAAATTTCATGAACTGCCTAGCATCATCACGTCTCTGGAAACAGAAAAGTTGCTTAGTCAAACACCATAGATAGTTGCACATATACATTAATAGATCCCAGATCAGCAGATGAACTTCAGTATGTAAACACCAAAAAACTGATGCCAGTTAAATTTAAGGAATTTAATACATTTCAACGAAATGACAGGAGGACACTAATACACTAATAAGCACAGTGGGAAGACTATAGATAAGACCAAGATATTGGCAATTGACTTTTGTGTTGTTGATGTATGAACAGTATACACTATTAAAAGGTAGCAATGCTGTAGAATTCAAGAAAACCCAAAAGAACTAACAAACACAAGAAAGAATGTGGCAGTGTGTTTTAGTAACTAAATCAAACACGGTAACTCTGGGGGCCTGTAAACTGAAAGAACAGATACAGTTGTTTTGTGGTTATGAACCTTCTAAAGGTATCACCTAGCTACCATGTATTTTCCTAATTACTAACAGGATAGAAGTTAGGGTAATCTCTCCCGCAACCACGCGGCTTAAGTTGGTTGATCGCAGGACAGCTTAGCAAAAACCCCAGATCACTATAATTTGGACCAGGGAAACAACAGGTTTTACAATCTCAATTAGCAGAGAAACAAACCTGGAAAAGTAAAAACGTAAGCGCAACAAGGTAAATAACTGCCATTCCATGAACTAATCGCCAAAGTGCAGGATGCGGCCTAATAAGCACCCTGGAAAAGAAAAGAGGAGCAGTCACTTAGCAGTATGTCCTCAGTCCTTCGGCAAGTCTTGTAACTATTATTCTATTTTATAAGCTATAAAAGAAGAAAGAAAGATATTGAGAGAGCTGCAAATTAAATTTAGCCAGCATAAAGTTGAAATATCCACCACTTCCTAATAATGACATCAACAAAAAGTAAGGTAAAGAACAATCTTATCACTATACCCATGCAAGCAGCTAGTAATTTGATACTTACGTTGAAGGTGCTTGGAGTAAACAATAAGTGAGGAAGACAACAATCATTGCCCACACACCCCTGAAAAATAAAAGGCCTGGGAATCAATGAATTTAACAGTTTAAGACAGAAACGAAAATATATAGAAAAAATAATACAAACTGCAATCCTAACAATTTTTCAGATACAAATGACATACCTCTTAACTGATGAAACAATATCAGTTGATGAACTACTCTCCGGATCAAGAACTCCACTTGCCCAGCTGATAAGCGAATGAATAAAGTAAGCACTAGTTTCATTAAAGGATATCATCCACAGCATTTAGCTTGATAAATCCAGTTCTAAAATAAAATAAGGCTTCAGCTAGGTGCAGAACCAAGAGATTCCAGTTAAAACACCTAGCACTATCCAACAACAGCAACACAGCACACACAAACAGTTTTGCCCAGTATATTGAAACCAAAATAAAAAGTTTTTAACACTTGGTAACACAAGGATACAAACTAAATAACATCCCAAAATAAAAGAAATTAGATCAGCCCTGAAGAATCTGTATCAAAATGATCATGAGATACCCTAAGATGTGCAGCATGGATGCTGATGAAGCATGCCGCACTAGACACAGAGGTATTGCATACCAAACATCTAGCCTTGGTGACAGTTATGTCCACCTGGCGTGCCTAGATATGTGAGTTTCAGACCAAGGGTTACATGGAAACAACCATATTATGCTGAATTGCTGATAGAGATGTATAAGTTTAATAAGATTGAGCTGTCTCTAATTGGACCGCATGGTTTGAGTTTGGGATCAGCTAGAATACTAGAAAGAAACCTGTCAGAGATAAGCTTGCAGACTTGAAATGTTCAAACTGGGAGTAGAAGTGCATGTCCCAGTTTTGTAGAACTACTCTGCTAAGTCAGTAGAGGCGAGCAAAATCCTGCTGGTATAGATTGAGGTCTCTCAAGTTTGTCCATTTAGCTCTAAGCTAAAGCCTAAATATAGTTAACTAGAGTTTTTTATTATTCTGCCGTTAATATATGTCATAATTTTAACTCAGAATCAGAATCACTGTCCACGAAAATAGAGCATAGGAAAAATAACTTCAGCAGTCATTTTAACATTTGAAAACCAATTAAGAAAGCATATAAAACAGCAGAGGAGAGAGATAAGGGGTCCAGACGTATTCAGCTCTAATTCGAAATATCATTCGGCAAATCTTTCACTTTTTTCCTCCTTCCTATATCAATCAATCCTATCCAACATCCATAAAGTTATTCAGTAGTCAAAGACAAAGTGTCTAACATAATGCGTTTACTTATACTACATTGATTGGCATCTCATAGTAGCATTTCTGATGTGAATAATGAGGTATGAAGATAAGGGAAAAAAGCGTAAGAAAGATTTAAACTGTTGATGAGGAGATATGATAGATATAAATGAATCTACTCACTAAGTCGACTGAAGAAAAACAACAGTACAGAGACTCAGTATTAACCATCAGTCACCAAGAATGACGAAGTTAATATAGAAAACAATGTACAGTACCAGAGAAAATCTAGAAAATGATTTGTATCAGGAAAATAATTCTTAGAGTGAGGAACTCACATAAGTAAGCAGGCACCAATAAAAAGGAAAGAGACGGTACGAGGCTTGTACGCCCATGCGGTCCATGGATCAAGTGATTGAAGTTCATCACAACTACTTGAAATATTCACCACCTCTTTGTCTTCGCAAACAACAGGATCCCTTTTGTTAGCCTTTCTATGACCATTAGGCTCCATGAGCCTATAATTTAATTATCCTGCAATTCAATTATAAGTTTTGGTAAGTTAGACAAACTAACTCCATCTCTAAGCAAGTAAAAAAAAAAGATGCAACCAGAAACTTAGTGTACATAAATCATGAACAATCCATAATTTGATTGCCAACTATAAATGCTACTTGGGAAAAATCTCAAACACGTGCTAAGCAATTTTCATTCAGAATATCAGTCACACTTGAAAATCGAATTCTACTGTCTACAAGTAGAGGCAGAGCTTCAATTGAACTAACCTTAAAAACTCTGAATTAAGCTAGTTAATGCTGCATAAATCTGCATTCAGTTCAACAACTTTATAGATTAACCCCACATAATTAATAATTAGAAGAAAAAAAAACTGAATTCAGTACCCAAATAACCCAAAAAAATACATGATTCTATCAAAACTAGCGCAAAACCTTGCTAAGACACATTATAATGCAAAGCACTATCAAGAAAAACCAAGTCCAACCCACATAATACTCTCCTAGAGTCCTACTCCAACCATTCAATTCGAATTTTGAAAAAAATTATTTTGAGCTTTAAAAAACTTCAAACAAATTTCATGAGAATGTATAAATCAAATATCAAAAACATTCTCAAAAATCTCCAAAATAAACAACAACAAAAAAAAATCAAACTTTTTTTTTTTTTTTTTGGTACACAAAATTAAACATTTCGGTTACCAATAATCCGAAATATTTCGGTGGACACCTGAAACAAACGAAATTTTTGTAGCTTAAGAATTGATATGAATGAAGAAAAAAAAAGAATGAAGAGGAAGTGAGAAAACAGAGCGGAGAAGAGAAGAAGAAAGGGACTGAAATTAAAATTGAAAAAGAAACATAGAAGATGTTTTGGATTACTTACTTACGATGGTGATGCGAAAACCAAAACCCTAACTGTCGATAGAAGATCGAAGAAGAAGATGACGTTCTTGTTGATGTGATTGATTCTTCATTCATTCATAGAAGTAATCATACTCTATAATATATTAATAAGATTAGATGTTTAGAGAGAGACAGAATGATGATAAATATTACTCTAATAAGTAACACTAATGGAAAATGATAATCAAATAACCAGAAGAAGAAGAAATCTGAGAAGGAGGGGGATTATAAGTAGAGGGAGGGAGGGAGCGAGAGATGGAAGAAGTGAAAGAGTCGTGGGGTAAAAAAAAGCCCAACAGAGAGAGACAGAGAAACGTAAACGTTCTTTTTTTTATTAAAGAGAGAAAGGGAGAGAGAGAAGGATGGTCAAACTCAAACACAAAGAGAGAGAAAGAGAGAGAGTTTGATTCAGGGAGTTGTATGCGTTATGTTTTTTTGTCTTATAAGATACTACTAATGACACTTAATCATGACTTAATAGCAAAGGACCGCCTTTTTACCCATTATGTTTTTTTTTTTCTTTGGTTTGGCGAGAGTTTGGATTCTAGGCGGTGAATTTTTTGGATACCGGAAGTGGAAGTGGAAGTGTTTCTGTTTCTTTAGAAGTGAAAGTGTTTCTGTTTCTCTAGAAGCATTAGTTGGAAGCAAAGATATTTTGCTTCATAAACGCGCTATCAGCTTTCCAGAAGTCAAAAGCAAAAATATTTTGCTTCATAAACTATTTTGCTTCTAGAAATCATTCTAAAACTGCGTACATAAGCTAATTTCTGATTTTTTTGCTTCCAGAAGTCGAAAAATAACTTTTTGAGTAGTATCGAAACAAGCTATAAGTAGAACTTCAACTAAATAACATAATTTGCGAGGATAAATAACATAACTTATTAAAGGGTTTTTGTTGAATTCAGTTTTGTACATGCTTTTGTAAAGAGTGTTAGCTTGACTTTTTATTTGGTTGGTTAAGTAATTAACCACATGCATACAATAAATCTCATCCCTCGATAAACAACTCCCGAACTTAAATCAAATGATAAAGTTGAATGATCATGTGAACACTCATCAGATAGTGGGCACAAAATTTGGCTCGTTTTTTGACGAGAGATTTTGATTTTTGTTGTAAAATGAGCGAAATGAGACTAAAATAAATGATTTGTAGATTACAGTAGTGGTTTGATTCCAAACAACAATAGTGATATTACAGTTTGGAAAGACCTACACATGAAGGTGTTTTCTCGGTAAAAAAAGTGCTACATAGGTTGATACGAGCCAAATTTTTTGAGATAAACTTGAGTGTGTGCATTCATCAAGAATTTGGTCGAAATTTTGGCCCTCCGGAGTCAGTTTCTTTCTTTAGGTAGCTTCAAAGAGAATGTTCTCACTCAAGACAAGCTTTGTAAAAGAAAGTGGAAAGTTTGGGTCAATCATTGTCTTTGCGTCAAGGATGAAGAGATCTCCCACTTGTTGATGCTGCGTTGTCCGAGTGCTAGCCATGTTTGGAATTTTTCAAAGTCGAGTTTAGCCGCCTCGGGGTGATTCCTCTTCGGTTATGGCGGTTCTTCATACTTGGCTCATTCCTAGGATTAAGTCTCGAAAATCCTTGGTGAACATTCTTACAGCAGCTATCCTTCGGAAAACTGTGGAACGAAAGGAATAATCATGCCTTCAATAATAAATGGTTAAAGACAACGTTATGTTTAGGGACATTAACTCAAAAAAATCGAGAACACTAGTGCTTTTTTTTTGCTCTGCCATCGACCTGAATTCCATAATGTTACCCTGAAAGACTTCATGCGCCAGTGGAAGATGACGGTTTTAGAACCAACTTGAATATTTTATATTTCCTTTTCTTTCTTTTTTTTGAGTGGTTGTGTTAGATCCCTCTGATGTTGTTTCTTTAGTTTTGTGACATAGTCCGGTTGGTTGTTTTTTGTTATGTTTTTAAGTCCTTTTGTTCCTTTTGGTCTGTGTTTGAGGTTCATGCTTTATGGTCCTTGTGTATCTCTTTATTTTTTTTATTTTTTGATAAACTTAAATTAGCTGATCAAACAAGAAGTTAACTAAATTGTTATAAAGTTTTTGTTTATTTTATTTTTTGACAAACTCATTTGAGGAAATTTATAAATAAAAGAAAATGAAAAATCATTAGCAATGCGTTATAACATTTAACCTCCACAATAAAAATGAAGGGGGAAAAGCAAATGATGATAAACTTCAAATTTAAGTCAATGTCAAATTTTTTCACATCCCCGAGCTCTATATTGTTCTTTATTGATTTTGGCACAACTAGTTATAGTATTGTTGATTGGAGAAGACTAAGTCACTATATTTCGAGCCTAAATCACGATAATAAATGAAATCTCTTGAAAAGTTGTATTATGAATATACTGAAGCTTTAGTAATACCAACGAGCTTTAGTAAATCATGACATACAAAAAACTATGGGTTTCCTGATACAGCTTGGCAGATGATCTTCATTAATGCAACATGAATTGAGCTTGGTACATAGTGAAGCTATAGTAACACTAATAATAATATGACTAGTAATACCAAAATCATCATGTTACTTAAATTCTCGCATTCGTTGCCCAAAAATTTGAATATTGGTCTTAATCAGGTCATTCATACACATAAGATCGATACAGTAAAACACCTAATATTACATAAATTTTTTGACAAACACCCTCGAGAGAAGTTATAAATGAAAGGGAATGAAAAATATAACAATGAGTTATAACATTTGACCTCTGCATTGTTCTTTGTTGATTTTGGCATTAGTAGTTATAGTATTGCTGGTTGGAGAAGGAGGACTAAAGCTTCATATATTTTAAGCCCAAATCACGTTGCATTAATGAAAATCGCTTGACAAATTGTATTAGGAAACACATCGTACTTTGTATTAAGAATAATAATATGTTTCTTAATATAGCTTGCCAAGTGGTCTTCATTAATGCAGCGTAATTTAGTCTTGACATATAGTAAAGCTTTAGTATTGCCAATAATAAGATGACTAATAGTAGAAAAATCATTATGCCATTTAAAATCTCGAAATCATTACCCAAAAATTTGAATATTGGCCTTAATTAGGCATTCATATACATAAAACCGATATAATAGAATGCCTAACCTTATAAAACATATTGACTTAATTCCTGCCCATCATGGAGAGAAACAGTCCTTTCAATTAGGAAAAGATGAGTTGAATATATTTTTTTCTTAGGCTTACTTGAAAGATAAAAATGCCCAAAGACCAGGTAAAAAGAGCTAATAGAGATATTATTTTCATTTAGCCACGACAACAGCCTTCTATGAACAATTCCTTCACTTGTAAACATAGTACATTAAAATGGCTTACGAATGCTCATTAAAGAGATTCATAAGTTTCATATCATCTTTTTTCTAATAGTCTGCAGAAAAACCATGATAACATTGTACAAACAATATAAGAAGAACATAAGTACTTTTGGGCGGTAAGATGGAGAGAATCTCACAAATCATTAGAAGGCTTGAGATTTTAGAATGGTTAGGCCACATTTAATGCAGCTTTACAATTTTATTTTTATTTTCATTCCGAAGGTTTTATTGATTGATTAAGAAATTACAATAGGTATTTTCTTGGATATGCAGGAACTAATATCCGGAGGGAAATTATAATAATACTTAAAATTCAACTTGACAAATCTAAACTTCTTAGCTAAAAAAATTTGCGACACCATTGTTTTATCAGATTTACAGAACCGAGAAGGTTTATTTTGCATTAAAAACTTAATATCCAATTAAATTATGGTCCATCCAATGAACACTAGGAGAAGGATTGTTGACATACTTAATGAGTAGTTCATTGTCAGATTCAAAGATGACTCGATCGTAACTAAATGAAATTGCCCAAAAATAGCTTTACAATTTATGGAGCCAATTTGTCATAACAAATATTGTGTCTGCAAGAACCAACGAGAATATCTCATTTGTCACTTTGGATTGTTTTGAATATTTCGATATCAACTAGAAACATTGAAAGTCATTCCCACATTCAATTGGGTATTGTTTCGACATTATTTAAAGTCCAAATAATAGCTCACCCAATCTTAACTCAATTTTCATTCCTACAGATTTTGTCAACTTTGTAACTAGGATAGGAGTTTGTTCCCCAACCACATCCTTAGAGGATTTGTAAAAATCTTTGGATGTTTCTTGAGCATCTGAAGAAACTTTTTGTATGCTTATTTTTGTTCATCAGTGGCACTTGTCATAAACGTTCAAGTTAAATAAGAGCAATTGTATCTTTGGGTTTCGATATCTCTAATAATTCTTATTTGATCCACATTTGTCACTCATCAAGTTATTGGAGATCTTGTTGTAGATGTTGTTCTGACATATATTTACAAGTTTTCTTAATCATCTTGAACAAATGGTCAATTGGAGTTTGAATAGATTAGATCCTTGTCAAGAATCATGGAAAAGAATCTCATGTACAGGTCCATCCATCATATTCATCCAATTGAGTGAGGTGAAGCTTAACGGAAGTCTCAGAGGCAATCTCGGATAACTCTCAGTAGTCAATTAGTTGGACTTCAGCCGGAATCAAATAAAAGGAGAAACATACATATATTTACCTCCAAGTGCACCCTTGTAAATTTCAGCAATAATTTTCTCTCAGGTTCATTGAGCAAGGTTACCGTTGGATAGTGTAAATTGAAAACAATGCATTTGTCTAATAATAAATTTATCGGACATCTCCTAATATCGTTTAAGGATTTGACCAACCTTCAAGAACTATATTTCCAGTAGAATTATTTCACGAGATCAATTGAGGTTCCAGGGATGTTTCCCCTACAGTGTACGTTCAACTTAATCATTTAAGTGAAAACATGTCTAAAAGGATTCTTGGTATACCATATTTGAGGTTAAAAATGAATGATTTTGGAGATAATGTTCAAATTATTATTGGAGATAGTGGCGGCGATCTGAACGTGTCTTTATCGTTTTCTAACCCAAAGAAATCTAATCATTCGAAGTTCAATTTGGATACAACTATCTCGACACTTACCATTTTTCTAATTGTTGGAATTGTTGTACTTTATCTATTTTCCGGTCACTATTGTTTTTGGAGACTTACATGCCTATCATCTACTAGATTTGTAACTTGGGTCATAACAATATTGTTTTTGTGTTTGGGTCAGTTACCGTGAGATATATGTAACCAATCTGTATTATTAGCTTTCGTTAGAGTTACTAAATATAAAAGGAAATTGTATCAATAAATCCTAAAAATAAGAGCAATAGTTGTTACAACTAGAGTTTGTTTTACAAATAATCTCATTTATTATCCCATAACATCTCTTTGATTCAAGATCAACAAGTCTCTATTGTATTTGCTATGTATCTTTATCAATTTTATTAGCAGTATCCCGTTATTTAAGTTATTATCATATTTTGATTGGTCCTCCTTTGTTTCATTGTTATCACACATGAAACCTAAATACATATCGGACATTTCGAATAACTTAACTGAATTTTATAAATGAAGAATACATTATAATCGACTAGGTCATTTCGAGAAGATAACGATAACATAACTCGATAATCTATTCATATCATCTTTGATGTACTTATTATGTGCATAACTTAAGATAATATTGGAAAAATGAGTATTCATAATGTTTACCAGAGAAAGAAAAGGATTCATCAGGAGTAAACAAATTCTATCCAACAACAAAACCTCCAGGATACCCAAAGTAAACACAAAAACAGAAGTTGTTATCAATAAAGAAAGAGAAAGTGAAAATGAACCTTTGTTGTATACGATGACACCTACACACCAAGCATGGAAAACTATTATAAAGAGTAAAATTGTTAAATACCGTGCGAGAATTCTCTTATTAGTGACCTTGATTACCTTACAACATCAGTCGCTGATTTGTTTCCAGGTTACCGCCATGAGTGATTATTTTTTTTCCCTGAAGTGAGAGCAAGTGAGAGGAGAAAAGATATAGGTTTTTGTTTTTGATAAGTGAGAGAAGGGTTAAAATATTTATATATACAAACTTAACGTCAATGTACTTCGTGCATTGAGAACACAATGTTTCAATAAGGGATTTTCATCATAGTACAAAGAGGAGTGAGATAAAGATTACATTTCTATAACATCCTTAGTCTGTTAATAAAAAATACAGTATGCCTCTTAAATAGAACGCGCAATTGGGGGATACTAAAACTAATTTGGGGATATAAATTACTTCCCCTAACCAATAGTGTTTGTTAAGGGGTGTTTTTTGGGTGCGAAAATACGAAACTACCCTTTAAAACAATAAAAGCTAAATCAAACATAAAAAATACCCTACTCCCTTTTAAATTCGAAACATTTCTCACTCCCTTTCAAATTCCCTTCTCCTTCTCTGCCGGCTCCTCACTTTGATTTTTTTTTTTTTTTTACATTCGGTAGGGATGAAGACCATGCCGGTAGTGATGAAGACCATGCCGGTAGTGAGTGCCGGCATGGTTATTTAGGAAGAAGACCATGCCAATACTGAGTTCCGGCATGGTTATTCAGGATGAATACCATGCCGATACTTGTTATTTCAGACAAAGTTTTTCTGTATGTTTTTGTCCTCAAACCGGCATGGTTCATTTGGGAATCGACCATGCCGGCACCACTACCGGCATGATCGATAATACTTTTACCATGCCGGCACTGAGTTTTTCAGGCGTAACAATGGCGGATTCAATGAAAAAAAAAAATCAAATTTCAATACATTAATACCTATATATGACTAATTGGAACACTTGTATATTCAGCTTGTTTACTTTCATGGTTGGTTCTTCCCATAAACTTTCATGATCATAAATATCTTGATTTAATGTTGTTGCATCAACAAATTCAATGATAATGATTTATTCTAATGATTATCAAACTAAACTATTAACTTACCTAATTATATTTGACCACTAAACATGATTAGTGAGGGGTAGATTAGGTATTACGTAAAACACTTAGATAAAAGGTGAACCTGAATTGATATTTGGATCCAGGTTTTGTCCTTTTCCTCTATCCCAAAATTAGTTTTGATATCCCCCAATTATGGGTTCCTTAAATAGGCTCTACATGAAGCAAAAACTCTTAAAGATTAACCCACTACACATAAACGTATCCTAATTTTTAGGATTACAGTATGTTTTCAAAACCCAATAAAAATATACAAATATTAATTTGAAAACTTAATTTGACTAATTCCTAAGTATTTATTAAATTACATCTAATATCCTCCCATAATGCAAAACACCATCTTCTTAACCATCATCATATCATTATTATCATCATCATCGTCATTGTTAGTAGATCAAGATCAACATCATTTCAACCAACCCAACATATTATGCAAGTCAAATATTCACATCTTCATTATTATCAAACCTTTTCTTGAACGCGTAATTGGGGGATATATAATCTAATTGGGGGATATGACTAAATGACAAAATAGGGATCCAAATATCCTAGCTGGGTTACCCCTTATATAATTAAATTATTAATTCCTAATCTAACCCTCCCTAATCAAAATTAGTTATTAATCCTGATTAGTAAAATATTAATGATTTGGGGGATATAATTTGTGTATTTATGTTTATTTGAATTTGTGTGTGTTAGTTTAGAGGGAAAAAAATTTTGAGTAGAAATTTTTTTTTTTTAAAATGGAAGATGATAGTGATGAGAGACTTGCAAAATCTTTGAATCTTTAGCTCAATTACAACAACAATCATATCTTCAATCTTCGATTAATGATAACAACTCACAATTGTTGTATGATGAACCAACACCTTTGAATCATTATTTTCTTGACCATGAAATGTTTTGTGAAGAACCAACTCAAGAAAGTAAACATGTTCAACATACAAGCAACCCCAACACACAGGTAATGCTTCGAAGAGGTCGAAAATTTGATATTTTTTTTTTGAAACCGCCATTTATGTCTGAAAAAACCTTAGTACCTAAGCATGCTCGTTGTATGAATCCTACGCCGGTATCATGTAACCGGCATTGTATTCATAGATATTTGTATGCCGGGACTAAATATCCCCCAGTATTCAAGAACATACCGGCGTGGTATTCAAACCAAGATTGAATGCCGGTACACATTTATACTTTTTACCTACCAGCGAATATTCTAAGGAATATTCAAACCGGCAGTGTGAGTACATGACATCGAATGCCGGTTTAAGATACCGGCATAGAAACTTAAATGTCAAGGATGCCGGTTTTACATGAATAACATGCAGAAGCTAATGATATTTTGAACTTAAATACCGACATTTGTTTCTTTTAACTTTGTATGCCGGAACCTAATACCGGTATAGAGAGTCAATTACCATTTATGCCGGTTCTTAATCCCGGCAGTGTACTTTACTTATCGACAATGCCGGTTTTGAACTAATCCAATTTGCTTTTCATTCATTCCTTAGATTGTTACCTACAACGATCAACCAAACTCCAAACCGCTCCATCGGGATACGTCGGAGTACTATAAAATGCCGCGGGTATGTTACCAAACAATAATTTCACCTAGTTTTTACAATTTTATGTTGGGATTTGCTTGTAATCTCCATAATGTTGTCCTTATGTAGGGAATAAAATATGAAAAGGAAGCAATTGCTTGGGCAAAAGCGACGGCTCTTAATAACATGTGTGTCTTAGTGAGGAATTCCCAACGTTCAGATGTTCGTTTTGAGATGGTTTGCGAGAGAAGTGGAAAATACAATGAGAAAAATAGCCACAAGAGAAAGGGTTGTGTATATGAAAAGAAGACTAAGAGGGTATACAAGACAATTCGCGGAAGGATGACTGCCCCTTTAAGCTTGTATTCTATCTAAGAGGTTCAAAAGTAGAAGAAAAATAATGGGAATGTAAGGTGTGGTTTGGCCGTCACAACCACCCCGATCCGAATGATTTTGAAGGTCACTCCCTAGTTGCGAAGCTAAAACCTGATGAATTCGAGGATGTAAAGATGATGACCAAAGCATGTATCAAACCAAGAGTGATTCTCAGAACCTTCAAGGAAAAGGATAAGACCAACGTTTCTTCACTCAGTACAATTTATAGCGCACAAGCAACCATTAGAAGGTTGGAATGGGAAGGGAGGAGTGTTATGCAAGAATTTGAGAAGATAGCTTGGGATCACAATTACACGCGTATCATTAAAAGAGGTCCGGACAACAAGCCGCTTCAAATATTCATTTCGCATCCTTTGCTTTCACAATTGGCTCATACGTGTTGTGATGTTCTTATGATGGACTGCACCTACAAGACAAACAAATACAACATGCCGTTGTTCAACATCGTGGGGCAAACATCGGACAAGGTAACATTCACATTGGCTTGGTGTTTAATGGAGAACGAGAGGGATTACAATTATCATTGGGCATTGCGGCAATTGAAATTATTGTTCCCGGAAAATCGTTCTCCGAAGGTCATCATAACCGATTAATTTGACGCACTAATGAATGCCATATCCGACGTATATTCGGATGCACAAAATTTCCTATGTACATATCATATAGGTGAAAATGTGAAAAAACATTGTCATGCTTTGTTTGAACCCTCTAAGGCTGATATTAAGAAGAGAATGGTTGCTCAACTAGAGGAAGATGTTCGCAAAGAGAAACTATCACCCGAAGAAGAAGAAAATGAAAGAGGAAAGATTAAAGAGCGAGTCGACAAAGAACACGATGAAAATCATAAAAGGTGGTTGGAATTTCTAAAGGATTGGGAGAAAGTTTATTGGTCTCTTACCGAGGACATGTATGAAAAGAGATTGAACACGTTTATTGCCAAATATAACGAAGTGTATCCAAGTGCCGTCTCATATTGTCGGGATAATTGGTTGGGTAAGTTCAAGGAAAAATTTGTGCGTGCGTGGACAAATCGTTATAGACATTACGGGAATGAATCAACTAGTATAGCGGAGTCCTCTCATGGGAGATTTAAAGATCTCATCCAGTCCGGCCAGGGAAACGTGGTTACGGTCACCGAGGCAATGGAGCAACACTTTAAGGCCGATATCGATAGGATCAAGAAGGCTTTTGAGAAAAGCTCAATGGAAAGGATGACTCACTTTCTTCAACATACTAAGTTGCTCCAAGGAATAGAGTTTAACGTCTCCCGTTGGGCAATAAACCATATGATGAGACAAATGCAATATGAGAAAATTTACGGAAAAACCGGGTGATGTGTGTATTTGTCCCGACATGTCTTCATTGGGGCTTCCGTGTCGTCATATGCTTGTGAAGTATGAAACACTGATACCTATTGATGTTATTGATCCTTTTTGGAAGCAATTATCTTTCGACCTTCCCCCTACCGAAGCTCCCGGCCAATCACCATGGGATACAAATGAGGCTTTAGAATTTTATGAAGATTACTCACGTGGCAACTCGGCTACCCGACAAGTATTGTTGAGCCAACTAAGACTAATTACACGACCATGGATAGCACAAAGTGAAGAGCCAAGAAAGGGATATCCGGCGGGTAGACCACAAACTAAAATTGCAAGGAAGAAACAAAGAAAAGAGTTAAAACAAATGACTCGACGTGAAGAGGAACTCGCGGCAACTAAAAAACGAGATATATGTGCAAGTGAGATTTCAGAAGCAAGATTCGCTGAAACGCCCGTTCCAAACAAAAGGGGTAGGCCGAGGAAGGAACCGATATCAAGTCAACAACAATCGACGAGTTCCGAACCTACACCCATTGTCGATGTATCGGAGGTTCAAAGGAAAAGGGGAAGGCCGCCAAATGTACCAACATCAAGCAACCAAGGAAAACTAGGTGAGGATTCCGAACCTACACCAATAGTCGATGTATCCGCGGTTCAAAGGAAAAGGGGAAGGCCCCCTAAGGTACCAACATTAAGCAACCAAGGACAACAAGTTGAGCATTCCGAACCTACACCAATAGTTGATGTATCCGAGGTTCAAAGGAAAAGGGGAAGGCCGCCAAATGTACCAACATTAAGCAACCAAGGAAAACAAGGTGAGCATTCCGAACCTACACCAATAGTTGATGTATCCGAGGTTCAAAAGAAAAGGGAAGGCCGTCGAAGGTACCAACATTAAGCAACCAAGGAAAACAAGGTGAGCATTCCGAACCTACACCAATAGTTGATGTATCCGAGGTTCAAAAGAAAAGGGGAAGGCCGCCGAAGGTTGATAGACACATTTTTGTGTCTAATTTGTCTCGATTCTATATATTGATAGTGCTCATTTTTGTACTTATTATGGTGTTTTATGTGTGTGTAGGTATTTTTGGCCAATAAACATTTTTGGAAAAATCGGCTCGAAAAGTTGCGCCCGGAGGACATCTACTATTCGGACCCTCACTACGGATAATGGGTACCCAAATTACTAAGGGGCACCCTCAGGACACCCCAAGGCAGCTGCTAAAGGCACCCCTACTCGGATAGGGGTGCCCCATCTTCAACAATTCAAAGATCAAAAAAATTGGCGGGAATAGTTGCAGCAGCTGGATTATTTACGGGAGGAATTATGGAATAGATTTCGTGAGATTTAATCGCTATTTTGGATTGGTATTACCCTGTTTTGGTCAAACAGGATTGGTAATCTCCCCAGATTCGCAAAACATGGGATGTATCACGGGATTTCATCGAAACATGGGAGGATAAAAACTCGGGCTCTGTTGGAGATTTTGTAGAATCTGTAGCATTGGATATCGATGTACCTGGTCTTATTTGAGTCCTGAGAGGAGTTTGGAAAGTTTGGATAACTCAGGAGACGCGTGAGAAGCAAAACAGAGAGAATTATTCTCGGAATTTTCTACCGAAGAATAGAAGAGATTAACTCGGGCTTGTGAGGGTCTGCAGGCTATATAAGGAGTTGATATGAGTCATAGAGGACGTACGCAAACTTTGGGGAGGTTTAGAACAACACAGAGAAGAAAATCAAAAGTTTCAGAGAATTGTTTCTGCTGGTGTAGCTGAAGAACACGAAGAACAAAGGGCTATCAAAGACCGTCGTTTTCGGTGTCTTAGATACAACGACAAATCAACAGTGCATAAGTCGGTCTCTGTAACGGTCCATTGTGACAGCTTCTTTGTAACGCCATTACAAATATTGCAAGCGATGCTGCTTTTATTAATTTTCATCCTTTTAATCATCTTTTGAGCCATAAACACATATTTTGAGATCATGATTAATATGAGGAGCTAAACCCCATTCTTTGAGGCGATAGAGGAAGCTATTTTTCCAACAAAAAGTGGTATATTTTATTTTATTTATTTATTTGCAATTATTATATGATTATTTGCCTCGATTGAAAATTGTTTGAATGATTCTTGTTAAGCAATTGTGATTTCTTTTGATAGAGCATGCTCGGACTTAGGTTTTTGATGTTCTATGCTTCGGATTTACACTTGTTATTTTGAGAATCTACTTGTTGCAATAGTTTAGAATCAACTTGAATGAGAAAATTGCATGAATATAAATATTGGATTAAATCACTTTGAACTTGGAAAATAGTGGAATCTTAGCCTCAGTGTTTCTTTTAATATTGATAACATCTTTTTCAAAGTTTGCTATAATTTTTAGTGAGTTTTCTATTTTTGTTTTGAATTTGAGTCTAAAAAATCCTTCACAAGTCTGAGAGGAACGACATCTTTCTTACCATTTTCTACAACAAAAATCACATCAATTTTTGGCGCCGCCGACGCGGACTTGTTTTTAGGGTTTTAGATTTGTTTTTATTTTTATTTTTTTTGTTTATTTTTATTTTTTATTATTATTTTTGTTCTTTTTTACGTTTTTGGGTATTTATCTTTTGTCTTTTATAAAGAAAATATAGCCAAGGAGTTTGTGATTTCGTAAAGACTTGGAGCGAAAGATTAAAGCGAAAAAACGTAAAAGAAGACGATTTTATTTTAGATATTTTGTTTTTAGGGTTTGTTTATTTAAAAAAAAAAAAAAAATTGTATTAGGGTTTATTATTTTTGTAATTTTTTTTTTTCTTTTTGGACTTTGGACTTTTGGACTTTGGACACTATTATTATTTTTACCCTACGGAAGGGTACTTTAAATATAAACTGTTTGCAGAGAAGGAGGACAATTACGATATTGTCTCGCACCTTGGTTTCGTACACCGACATAGGAGTCGATGGCCCGAGTCGACTACAACCGATTCATCCCCGTCTGGAACGGGAGGTAAGATTCTCGAACACTCGCGAATCCCCGTCGGCGAGTTACTTGGACTCCTTCGTATGCTTATATGTTGAGGACTGAATACGGACATTTATTTTTCTAGTAAAGGGCAAGGCCTGGCCATACAAGATAAGGGTTCGGATTTCATCACCGTTCTCTTCTTGCCCGCCTTAGGAACACGTAACCTACGCGAACCTAAGCCTTAAAATTTTGACTAGAACAAGACCGATAGGGTAACGAGCTTAATAGGAAAGTATTTCGAAAAATATTGGTTACTCTTTTAAGCACACTTCGAAGTTCATGAAGGTTTTTGTGAGTTGAATGCGTGACTGCGCCGCATTGTAATTCCGGTGAGGCCTTGGGTATCAAAGCTCCACCGAGCTTCCCTCGCCTCTATTCAACTCATTTTGACTCGGATTGATTCCAGAGGGGTTTGCTTAAATTGTAACGAATTCCCTTTCGAAGGATTAGAAGCTGGTCTAGAAACAATCTAAGTGGAGCCATCATGCTTTTTGTTTGCTAGAAATCTCTAGGTTTGCTCTGGTTGAGTCGGCCTTGATTTGTGATTGCATAGAATCCCCTTCCTAATTCTTTTGCATGCCTGAACGTAAAAGAGACGCCTAGGTAGATTTGTTAAGGAGAAACCTAGTAGTTCTAAGCGTCTCGATTACCTCAATTTAGAAAGTCCAATTTTTGAAGAGTCCGTTTTTGAACGTCCGTCTGGGGAGACAATCCCTAATATTCCGATAGTGCCAGAAATGGCAACTTTGAAAGCCTTGTTGAACCCGACTAGGGCTACTCGTCCCTCGTGTATCGGAGTTAGCTAAACGGAAGCAACTTATGAACTTAAACCTGGGACCTTACAGCTGCTCCCAATCTTCTTAGGGAAAGAAAATGAAAACCCCTATTTTCATGTTAGGGACTTTGAGGAAATTTGTATTACCTTGAAAATTAGAAACCTTGATGATGATGCTTTGAAACTCAAAGTTATTCCCTTTTTTCTTGAAAGATAAAGCCAAATCGTGGCTATATAGTTTGGCTTCGGTTCAATAGAAACATATGAACAACTTACATCTTCCTTTTTGAACAAGTTTTTCCTAGGCACAAAACATCGTCTATTAGGACGCAAATCTGCACGTTTTCTCAACGGGAGGGAGAATCTTTGTATAGGTATTTGGAAAGGTTCAATGATTTATTAGCCCAATGTCCTCATCATGGTCTCGAAAAGGTTAGGTTAGTTCAGATCCTTTATGAGGGTTTAGATTATTCCACTACAACCACAGTAGAATCTATGTGTACAGGTGGGTTTGAAAACCAAACAGTTGATGAGGCGATGACATATTTGCATGAAATCGCCGAAAAGATCCAACAATGGGAAAATAATAGGGAACCCCAGAAACAATTCTTCTAGGCAGAGGAAACGTTAATAGGGTAGAAGGAGGCTATGAATCAGATGCCAAAATTGCTGCTATAGCGAAAAGGTTAGAAGCTTTAGAAGTGGGTCACACTAGTGGTAGATTGGAGCCTTTTTGGGAAGGCCAGAATAATGAAGAGCAAGCCAATGCTCTCTATAATAACACTAGATTTGACAACCGTCAAAAGTTTGACCCATATTCAGAAACCTATAATCCCGGTTGGAGAAACCATCCGAACTTTTCGTGGTCTAAGGGCCGAGTCAAGGTCGGTTTAGTAATTCTAATGCTCCCCGGGTTTTGGTTACACCAAGAATTCTTCGTGCCCGGAAAATAAAACGACTAGCTTAGAGGACTCTATTAAGATGTTAGCAAAAACTCGGGATATGTTAGCACAGAACCAACTTAGTTTTCAACAGAAACCAAGCGAACTTTCAAACTAATGCTCGAGCCTTGCTAAGTTAGAACTTCAAGTGGGCCAAATAGCTAAGACCTTAAGTGAGAGAGATAACGGAAGGTTCCCTAGTCGGACTAATCCCAATCCTAGAGGAGTTCATGAAGTAGGTGCAAAAACATCGAATCGGTTGAATGCTATTAGAACCCTTAGGAGTGGTAGAGTAGTAGACAATCGTGTAACCATGCCCGATAGTGAACATACGTAGTTCACCCTCGGATCTCACCCCTCGGGACCACCACTAGTCAAGGGACCGATAAAGTTTCGATGATGTCAATTATGTTCTGAGAGGTCTGATTCTGTGCCTAGAGCCCCGTTTCCCCAACTATTAGTACCAACAAAGAAGGAATCGAACTTTAATGACATATTGGAGGTTTTTAAGAAAGTTACCATAAACCTTCCTTTATTAGATGCAATTAGGCAAATTCCTGCTTATGCCAAGTTCCTTAAGGATATGTGTACGCGAAAGCGAAAACTTAGCGTCCATAAGAAAGCCTTTTTAGCTAGTCATGTAAGTTCAATCATTCGAACACCACAACTCCAAAGTACAAAGACCCGTGGTTCCCCCACCATTGCTTGTACAATAGGTAAACACCGGGTAGAAAAAGCTTTACTTGACTTAGGAGCCGGTGTGAACTTACCGCCGTACCATGTGTACTTACAACTAGGACTTGGTGAAATGAAACCTACTCGGATGACATTGCGGTTAGGCGATAGGTCCGTTAAAATTCCTCGAGGTGTTATTGAGGATGTTCTTATTGAGGTCGACAAGTTTATTTATCCAAAGGTGGATTTCGTGGTCCTAGATACCCAACCTGTCCCCGACCCGGAGAACCGATACCCGTGATTTTAGGTCGCCCATTTTTAGCTACGTCTAATGCGATCATTAACTGTCGAAATGGTGTGATGAATTCATCTTTTGGTAATATGACTATGGAGATGAACATTTTTAATGTCGAAGCTACCCTATGAGCTAGATGACACATGTGTTGAAGAGGTGAACATGATAGAAGCCTTAGTTCAGAGTCATTACCAAACATCTTGTCTCGAGGACCCATTAGAAAGTTGTCTATCCCATTTTGGTTTAGATTTTGACGACGATAGCACTATTGAACAAGTGAATGCTCTATTAGATTCTACCCCCGTGTTAGATACTGATAGATGGAAAGCTAGGTTCGAACCATTACCGCTTCGAGAATACCTTAATTCCTTCTTTAGAAGAGCCTCCTATGTTGGACCCAAAACCACTACCCGACACTCTAAAGTATGTGTTTTTAGGCCCATCTCGAGACTTTACCCGTGATTGTAGCTTCCGATTTGGATAGTGATCGGGAAAGTAGGCTAGTAAAAGTACTTCAAGACAATAAGGAAGCTTTAGGGTGGACTATAGCGGACATTAAGGGTATAAGTCCTACCGTGTGTATGCATCGATTCATTTAGAAGAAGACTCCAAACCTTCTAGGGAGATGCAACGTCGACCGAATCCTAACATGAAAGAGGTAGTTCGAAAAGAGGTGCTTAATTTGTTAGATGCGGGTATTATCTACCCAATTTCGGACGGTAAGTGGGTCAGCCCCGTTCGGGTTGTCCCCAAGAAATCGTGTATCACCGTAGTCCGAATGATAATAATGAGTTAATCCCAACCCGAGTGACCACGGGATGGCGTGTCTGTATTGACTACAGGAAATTGAACAAGGTCACAAGGAAGGATCACTTTCCCCTTCCTTTTATCGATCAAATGCTAGAGAGATTAGCTGGACATAGTCATTATTGCTTCTTAGATGGCTACTCCTGTTATAATCGATCGTTATTGCCCCGAAGACCAAGAGAAAACCACTTTTACCTGTCCCTTTGGTACCTTTGCGTATAGACGCATGCCTTTCGGGCTATGTAATGCCCCTGCAACTTTTCAACGTTGTATGATGAGCATATTTTCCGATATGGTAGAACGGTTTCTAGAGGTCTTTATGGATGACTTTTCAGTGTTTGGTTCATCTTTTGATGAGTGCTTGCATCATTTGACATTAGTGTTGACTAGGTGTAAGGAAAAGAATTTAGTGCTTAATTGGGAAAAATGCCATTTCATGGTTAAATCAGGAATTGTGTTAGGGCACATCGTTTCTTCTAAGGGTATAGAGGTAGATAAAGCCAAAGTTGACCTTATTAAGACTTTACAGGTCCCAAAACCGTAAAAGATATTAGGTCATTCCTAGGGCATGCAGGTTTTTACCGTCGATTCATTAAGGATTTTAGCTTGATTTCTAGACCTCTTTGCAATTTACTTGCAAAAGATGTTAAGTTTGTCTTTGATGATGCTTGTTTAGAGGCTTTTGAGAAGCTTAAGAATTTACTCACTATCGCCCCGATAGTCCAGGCACCTAACTTGGAACCTACCCTTTGAAATTATGTGTGATGCTTGATTATGCTATAGGTGTTGTGCTAGGTCAACGAGAAAACAAATTACTCCATGTGATTTACTATGCTAGCAAAACTCGAATGATGCCCAAATGAACTATACAACTACCGAGAAGGAACTGTTAGCCATCGTGTTTGCCTTGGATAAGTTTAGATCCTACCTATTAGGTTCTAAGATCGTAATCTATACTTGATCATGCTGCTTTAAAATACCTTTTGTCTAAGAAGGATACCAAACCTAGATTGATTAGGTGGATCCTTTTGTTACAAGAATTTTGTCCGAGACATTAGAGACAAAAAGGGTGCCAAAATGTAGTAGCAGACCACTTGTCTAGGCTAGTTGTTAGTTTCCCTAATGATTCCCTTCCTATAAGGGATAGCTTTCTGATGAACAATTGTTCTCTCGTTTCCCAATCACCTTGGTATGCGAATATAGTGAATTATCTTATTCTTGGTCGAATGCCTCAACATTGGGGTAAGCAAGATCGTTCTAGGTTTTTAGCCGAGGTTAAGCATTTCTTTTGGGACGATCCTTATCTCTGTTTAAGTATTGTCCGGACAGTTATTAGGAGATGTATACCGAGAGTGACCAGTCCAGATTATCTCCTTTTGTCATGAACATGCATGTGGGGGTCATTTTAGTGCTAAAAAGACTGCGCTAAGATATTGCAGTGTGGTTTTTACTTGGCCTTCGTTGTTTAAAGACTCCCATAGTCATTGTGTTTCTTGTGAGCGTTGCCGAAGTTAGGAACCATTTCCGTAGAAATATGATGCCTTTGAACCCTATTTTAGTGATTGAGGTCTTTGATGTGTGGGGCATTGATTTTATGGGTCCATTTCCTAATTCTTTTGGTTATCTTTACATACTTGTCATTTGTAGACTATGTGTCTAAGTGGGTTGAGGCGGTTCCGTGTAAAACAAATGACCACAGGGTCGTAGTCCAGTTTTTGAAAGAGAACAACATACTTACACGTTTTGGTACGCCACGAGCTATAATTAGTGATGGAGGTTCACACTTTTGTAATAGACCGTTTGCTCTTTTAATGAAACAATATGGTATTACCCACAAAGTAGCAACCCCATATCACCCACAAACTAGTGGTCAGGTAGAGGTCTCCAATAGGGAAATTAAGCGTATTTTAGGGAAATTAAGTGGTCAGGTTGCAAGTGTCAAATTTGCAAGTCACCTTCTCACCTAGCCATGGACAATGTTAGATTTAAGTTTGGGGGTGGGGTAGAAACTTTGTCCATTTATTTATTCAAAGTGTAGAAGGAGTTGAGGAACCAATGTGATGGGACACGCCTTTTCAGGTTTTGGATTGCAAAAATTAGAGTGATTGAGATACAAAAAAAAAAAAAAAAAAAAAAGTGAAAAGTGAAAAAGAAAAAAAAATTGAAAAATAAAAAAAATTGAAAAAAAAAAAAAAAAATAAGAGAAAGAAAAAAAAAAAAGAAGAAAGTGAGACGATGATGCTGAAAATGGAAGAATGTTTATATTAGTCGAGGTGTTTGAATCACCCAAAGTGCGATGAGTTTCAATGGTTTGACAAAGCGGTTGAACTAGCGAGTCAAGAGAAAACCACAAGGTCCATTGTAAGCCTATCGATGGGTGTGATGGGTGTTATATGAAGGAAAGGAATACGTTGAAAAGGAATAAGAGCCAATGAGGATGATCCTTGACACCCCCATTTTGTAGAATGTAGCCGGACGATGCCTTTGAATTTTCAGTTAGGGAATTGCTCAAAGGCTCCGCAATTGTTGAAAAGGGATGGAAATAGATTATCTTTTACTCGATGCAATCCATTCACTGTTTTTTTAATTTAAAGTTTCTAATCCAATGTAGTCGATTACTTGGAATCGAAATAAAAGAGAATTTGAAATGAATTAATCAAGGTGCCGGCATTGTGGAAATCGAACAATGATGCCGGGTTTTATGCCAACTCGTAAGATTATTTGGAAATTTTAGATACTGGCATTGTCAAAATGAATCTTACAATACCGGTTTTCTATCACATTTTCAAGAGTATTTGGACATTTGCAATACGGCATTCTCCTTAGAAAACGTAACAATACCGGGTACATGTCGATTCTATACGAGGAACCAAATAATTTAACTTTGATTGTTCCTAGCATAAAAATTGCTATCTTAGGGACTAGGTTCCGCCGATGTTTTGAGCATTTTGTATATGCTTAGGTATGTGTACATGTATTTCTAAAACTGACCTCTACTACTCCGGAACATTTTAACTTGCAAACTACAAATCTTAACATGTTCAACATAAACCAAAGAACTAAACAGTTAACCCACGGTACAAACCAAAACAAGTTTGAAATTGTTTTTGACGTAACCAAAGTCTTAAAGAGTTAACCATCACTAATTGTCATCAATTCTCTCAAACTAAATTAGTCTTTTGTTTCTTTTGGGTCGGCGCCTTCCTTGTTTCCCCATACATAGCTTTGACTGTAGGGTGGGTTTCTTCAATTCTATGAAGCTTTTCCTCTAGTTCCTTGATTTCTTGAAGAGATAGCACCACCCCGTCATTATGCTTGCAACCTAACATCTTCGTAACCTTGCCAATCCGACGTCGCTAGATTAATACATCAAACACATATTCAGTATATATGTTAATATATGATTATGTTTACATTTAATGAATATAAGCAATTAAGAAAACTTACCACCATTCCTAAAGTCTTAAGAAGGTTGGCCATCGTAGGTTGTGGAGGTGGAGTAATTTCAACAGGAGGGTTTTCTTGGTGTGGAGCTTCGACGGAGGGAGGACGAACGACATAAGGATGTGACCATTCCAGGTAATCCCTCATGTAGTTGTCATCAACTTCATAACCATTTTCCGCAATCTCCCACTTACTAATATCAACCAAACGACGTGGCTCTCTATCCCTCCAATGTGTTGGTTCCGGTTCTGGATCATACACTACATGCAACTTGTTGGGAGTTGAATTGCACCGAGAAAAGTAAAGAAGATAATTATCATCAGAGGTCGACCAAAGACGTGATAATTGCTTAAATCCATGTTGGCGCATCACACGGCATGGATCGGCCATGATGTATCCTTTTGGGTGGTACAACGGCCCATGGTAAAATGCAACATCTCTTGGAATTGGACGGTATCCTCTAATCTCCTTATAAGTGTCGAACACAACGTCTTCCTTCCTCATAGCATCCAAGCCAATCTCATATCGATGACTCGACCTTTGTTACTGGGCTTGGATTCTTTGTTAAACTCAAACCTCTGAGCTCTAGGGGTATCGGGTTCAATAAGGTCTTTGATCTTCAAGAATTGGCAGTCCTTGAATAAGGTTGGGAAGTGTTCATAACACCACACCTAATCCAATTTGAACAATATACATGTGAACATAAGTAAAAAAAATACATCTCAACAATAGATTAAAGAAATTTGTACATGGAGTAGAGTGAAATTCCCGACAAATTGGTTTGTTTTAGCCAATGAAGCCCTTCTCATCTCCGCCATCAAATGTGCCATGACCGCGGTGCCCCAATAATAGCCATGGACACCTTCCAACGGTCAAGGTACTGGAGAAAGTTTGCACTTACCACTGTTGCCGTTAGTGTCGTGGGAATGCCCTAGTGCCCAAGATGTATAACAGTGCGTGGCGGTTTGTATCACCGAATCATGCGGGTCCCATCCATCCTTCGAGCTTCTAGCCTTTGTATTTTCAAACATCTTCTTAAGCATCATCAACTTGAATGTCTTCGTCTTACTTCCGTTCGATGCTACATAAAAGCTATCCGAAGAAGTTTTGAAGTCCCAACCAAACAGACTTTTTGGTCAAATCGTGCAACTTCGACCATTCTAGGTCCCGAGACTCAACTCCTTCGAAATTGATTTGCCGATAACATTCAAGCCTAGAATGTTATGAGCATCTTCGAGGAATCAAGGTCATCTCACCAAACGGGAAGTGCATTGTATCAGTTTCACCATGGTACCTTTCGACGAAGCAATTGACGGTCACAGTATCTGGATTCACGTAATTTTCAACCAAAGAATACAGACGAGTTCTTTACTAATGTTTGGACATCTTCATGCTCCGACGACAAATCCCAATGAGCCGCGGCTTGGTTTGGCAAACACGCACAGCCTTAGTATGATCCTACAAATATGAGATAATACGATTAAGAGATGATGTAAAAGATAAAACAACGCACATGCACAAAATAAAAAATGCTTACATAAGTTTGAAAGATAGTACGAGCCCAAGAGTGCTTGTATCCAAAGAGTACTTTCGGTTCCTAGAGCTTGACCCCAAATTTTACTATCATCGCGGTCGGGTAACATGTCATCAAGGTGAGGAAGGTGACAACCTTTAACTTTCTGTTTTCGGCTGCCCTTGTCCTTGCCTTGTGTTGGTTGTTGACTAGTCCCACCAACCTCGCTTTGGCTTGCTAATTGACTTGGGGGAACCTCATCATCTTCCTCCTCACTTTCCACTCCATCATGCTCATCGTCCTCATGTGTTCCAAAGACCTTCACGGATTGCAAGTGCACTACGTTCACCACCACTCTCCCAAATTGATCCTCTTGTTTGAAACCCCAAAAGTTTCTTGCGACCCGCGTCTTTCCCCCGTGGAGGAAGGGACTGAGGAGTATCAAGACCGTCCTTCCTCCTTCTCTTAGTGAGGATAGGACCTTTATCTTTCTTCGCTTCTTTGGCTCTTGACCTATAACATAAGCAAACAAAACAAATATTAGAAAAGGCATGGCGGTTTAGGAACCGGCATACCAATTCCTAAACAAACCAATACCGTAACATGGACCAAAGCAACGATAAGACCATAAATATCGAGCATGCCGGTATCGTTATACCCCAAGCATTGTCTAGAAACTAAATTATGTGCCGGTATTGAGCACAATTTCAGTGATGTTCTGTATGTTTTAATTGTAATACCGGCATTTACGAATTGAACTAAAAGATGCTTAGGTTTTAAAATACCGGCATTCACGAAACCTAGATATAATCTTAGGTACACAAAATTAAGTTCTGTGTGTTTTTAGTTGCAAACCGGTATGGTATTAATTCACCCAAATTCTATGCCGGTTTAAAAATTCGATTTCAGAATACAAACCGGTATGGTATTCGACCAAAATTCCTATGCCAGTAACTAAACCCAAGCTTGTATTCAAACCAAGATCCAATGCCGGTTTTATGTGTAACTCGACAGTTTCAGCTATTGTTGGCGATTCTAACCTAAACCCATGGCTACAAATCGAGTAAAACAATCATAAATGAGTTCAAAAATCACTTACCTTCTCAAAGAAGCCATGAGTGTTTGATCATCTGGGTACGCTGCTGCGTCCTCTTCTAGTTGTTGAGCAATGTTCTCGATTCTTTGTTCATGTGTTTGTTGAGCAGCCGATTTGGTTCTCGGTTTTGCTTTCGATTTGGTTCTTGGAGGCATGGTTATGTTATGTTAATCGACGAAGAAATTTTTGATTCAACGATTAATCGTCGATGAAGAATGAACGATGAGGAAGAAGATGAAGAATTTTTTTTTTTCAAAAAGCAGGACCTATGCTTAGGTTCGGATTTGAATTGGGGGATATATGATTTTGGTTATTTGATTTTATGTTTTAGTTGAAAGGGTATAACAGTCTTTTCATAATGTTTTTAATTAATCTAAGGGTGTTTTAGTATTTTCGCCCCCAAAAAACACCCCTTAACAGCCACCTTTGGTTGGGGGAAGTAATTCATATCCCCCAATTAGATTATATATCCCCCAATTACGCGTTCCTTTTCTTCATTAAAATAATTTTGTTTTTCTCTTCCTCACATTTTTTTTTACTTTTACAATAGATAACCAACAAATAACCCAAAAATATTTTTTTCTCATTCCTTTTTAAATCTTTTTTTTATCCTAACAATTTTTCTTCTCGACATTACTTTTTCTCACCAAATAAACCAAAACTTTTTCTTTTCAATTTTTTTTATAACTAATTCCCCAACTCAACTCTCTGTCTCAGCTCTGATATCGCGTGGGATTTCTATCCTAGTATATAAAGAGGAGCGAGAGTGATTACATTGCTACCACCTTCAAATTTTCATTATAAAACTTTACATCTTATATAGGCTTTACATAAAACATAAATTCTCAAATACTAATCCACCTAATCACTTCCTAAATTTTAGGATTGCATTATTTTCTAATACCAAATCAAGTAAACACATACTACTAAAGTGAAAATTCTGTCTAGCACAAGTTGGAGCATTGACTATTCCGAAAACCCATCATTATAATGAATTATATGACAAACCCATAATATAGTATTTTCAATATGAAATAGATTATTACGCCAGGCCTTAGAGATGATTTTTTATATTCCTTCTCTTTTTATGACCAATATACCCTTTATCACATTATTATTTTTTATTTAAATATAAAATTAGTTATTTGAATTGCTCAATAACGTTAATATCTAAGGTAATTTTTAAGATGCTATTTTATAGGATCTAATTGACTAATACATTAAAAAGGGTATCTAGATGGGGTTTATTCTCTTTAATAATTTTTCCATCAAAGTGATCTTGTGATGTCCGCCTTTATTATTTGATTGATTGCGTTTCATTAACCGTCTTACCCAACACTCCATTGCATACATTCTTTGAAGGAAGAGGCACGGTAGATTTAGCCATTTATAACATGAAGAACGCGTTCCCATTTTCTTATGAAGATATATTGGAGTTGTAGACGGTTTGATGGGTTTCACTTACCATTAATGTGCTCATATATTGTTTATTAGTTCAAGGTATTTGTGATGATAAATTTTTCTAATTTTATGTTTTGATCTTGTTCATAACACATGGGTTCAGTGGTCTTGGGATGTGTTTGTGGTTAAAAATGACCTGTGGGCGTTTCTGGTAAAAAGTGGTGGAGGAGGCAAGTGCTCGCGGAAGCATGTGCTCGAATTAGAAGATCGCCTGAACCTTTAAACAAATGTACTGCGCGGGAGTACTTTGAGTTTGAGAGACTAATCTGTAGGACCCTGGCCTAAACTAAGACAACGGTCATTCCAGTTTCAATTCGGTCACAAGAGGAGGAAAAGGGTCGGTCTATAGGGAGGGAAGCTGAGAATGTGTGGAGATCAATGGAGATTAATCGAATGATGATGTGATGTGAACTGCTTTGAAGATGAATTTTATGTGTAGACGAGAGATTTGATAATTGACTGTCGTAGGTTTGCTTACGAGTCTTGTTAGTCTTATCAAAGCATAGGTTTCAAAAACCTATTTATTGTTGCAGCACATCAATCTCCTGTAAGTGGTGAAAATTAAAGGAAGTGGAAGAATGGGGAAGTGGGAGATCGTGCAAAAACCATTTTCACTTTCCACGGAAGACTTGGTTGATTGACCATCCACTATTCCATTATCTCCTTTAACTGCCCACACGACTTACCACAAATCTCATCATGGATGTGCCTCACATCACACATGATGTAGGACGCCAGACCAAAACCCTAGTGATATCCCCCATGTGACATGAATTGATGTCTCATGTGTGAATATGCTTTGCAGACGTATTTAATATGTGGTCAACCTTTGACCTAAGACTATGAGTCTTATGAACTGAACAAACGAATTTCAAGGTTATGATGGATGAAGCATGGAGTGTTAAATCAGCGACATGATATGTAGACATTGAATTAGGTCATGATATATCATTATGCAAGTTGAAGCAGTAATGATAGTCGAATGACCTAGTGATGGTTTGATGAGATTGCTAGATCGATCATAAACCATTATGTTGGTGCACTGAGCACTTATGAAAATAATCATTACCGAATGATCATAGAAGATCTTTCTCGATCCATGTGTCATGAGTCAGTCGAATGATAAGGATCGATTATAATATTAAAATAATGGTCGATTGACGAACCAAATGTTGATTGATGAACCAATAAAAAATTGATAGCTGGATTAGTATGAAATTATTGAGTGTTAATAGCTGAATCAACATGAGAAATATTGTTACTCAAATGTTGATAGCTGAATCAATACGAGGAATATTGCTCTGTAGAGAAATCAAATGTTGATAGTTGAATCAATATTGCCAGAGGTGGAGGTTTTGAACCTTGTTGGTCGTGACCCATTGTTACCTAAAGCAATTAGGGCATTAATAGATGGAGATCGGAGCAAGTATTGCTAGTCAGAGCAAAAACTGATAGATCAATGAATAATTGGTATAGAGACCAAATAAAATATTAATTAAAAATACTGGTAGCTGAACCGAATATTATTTAATTAATTAATCAAAATATTGATTGTTGGATCAATATTAAAATATTAGTGTTTGAAACTATTCAGAATTATGCTAGACAGAACATTCAGTTCAAAACCCTAATTATGATCAATGGATGATCAACAAATGATCAACTAAGAATCAACCAATGGATGGGAGAGAGACCGGCTCTAGGGGTGATGGACCGACCATGTAGTATCCGGATGCTACACTGAGCATTTACCAAACTCCTTTGCAGAGCAGTTGGTGAAAGGATGATTAATTGTTGTTTAATCATTATTATAATAGTGCTTGACTGAGCAATAGGTAGTAAAACCTAATTACGGAAAGAAGAGGGACCGACCAAGGGGTGTGGAACCGACCCTTGGTGTTCGTGGGACCATAAGGCTAAGTCCTATGGGCTAGATTGAACTGCTAGATTGGCCAAAAAGTGTTGCAAATCAAGAAAAAAGTGTGGGAAAAAAGTTAACACTGCTTCTGTCTACTTCTCTCTCCTAGCAAGTGCTCACAGTTCAACTAGCAGCGAGATTGAAACGTTGAATGATTCAACGTCCAAAAAGTGGTCCAAACGCTGAACGGTTCAGCGTTTTGGGAATATTCCAGGGCATCAGCGCTGAACTATTCAACGTTTCCCAGGACGCTGTTCCATTCAGCGTTGATGCCCTGGAATATTCGCAAAACGCTAAATCGTTCAGCGTTTGGACCACTTTTTGGACGCTGTTCGGTTCGGTGTTTTCCCTGGGCGTTGTTCCATTTAGCATTTCGCTGCTAGATTTGCCATACCATAGGACATAGGAGGTTGCCCTAGCTGACGTGGATGACCAATCTAGCAGCTAGATATCTAGCCCATAAGACTTAGCTTTATATTGAGTGGATGACCTTCTCAATTTCAGGAAGGAGTTTGAACCAAATATGGACTTTGGATGATTAATTGGGTCAAATCATCAAAAGAAGGGGGGCCTATTTTTTCAAGCCAAAGAGCCAGCCATGACCGGTCATGGAGGCATGTCCGTGTTGTCATGTTGTCCGCGGACCAATCCTGGGAATTTTGGTGGAAGTTTTAGGAGTTTTGATCGAAAGTGGAAGTCCTTGAAAGAGTAAAGCTATGTTGCTTATTTTATTATTTATCTATTCAAATCCAACAGAATCATTCACCATCTTCTTCATTCGAACCCTAATTCGTTTCTACATAGTTTGATATATTCTTCACCCTAACCAACTCCATTATCACATCTTATTTTCTGTTTTTCAGAAAACAGTTAGGTCAGTTATTTCCTCATCAACCTTTGAAGATGTCGTGTACGAGATCAAGATCATTATCTTCCCAACCGAGCACAAGATCAAGATCCTTACCTTCACAAACTCTGGTTGGTTCATCTAGTGTAGTACAGTTTGGATCTTCTACAAATTCTCAAGAACAATCAACCTGCACTGATATTGATTCTGATGATGACGCATATTGTCATTGCCCTTTCAAGCACTTTGATGAATGCCATGATGGTGTGGGGGGAAGGGGTTACGTCAAAACCTCCTCCAAATTGAGAGGGGAGAGTATTCTTCATGCTGCCAATAAGATGATGGAACTGAAAGGTACACTATCATTATGATGCTTGTGGACTTTACAAATACCTTTAATTTAGTGGATATGACAACCTTAATCAGAAAGGTGAGAGCTAGATGTCCTAGTATAGCTAGGTGGGTTAAGTTCTGTTATGCTCAACTTGCAAGGTTATATTACAATGACTCTATCCTAGCATCAGCTCAAGGAGTGAAATAGGGTGACCCCCTTGGGCCACTTCTTTTTGCTTTGGTTTTACATCCACTAGTCAGCAACATTGCTACACAATGCTCTTTGGATATGCATGCATGGTATCTCGACGATGGGACTATCATAGGGGATACTTTGGAGGTGTCAAAAGCTCTCAAGATCATTCAATAAGAGGGTGCTTCACGTGGTTTACATTTGAACATCAGGAAGACTGAGATCTTCTGGCCTATTGTAGATCTCAAGAGTCTCATGGAAGGTGTTTTTCCTGTAACCAATAGCAAGCCTTCTAACAATGTCAAACTTCTTGGAGGACCTATTAGCCTCGACAACCAATTTTGCAGGGATATGGTCAAGTTTAGAGCTGATAAGACTATCAATCTGATGAATTCTGTAAAACAATTGAAGGACCCACAGTGTGAACTTTTATTTTTACGCAATTACACCGGTGTCTTAAAACTATATTTTACTATGTGCACGACCAACCCCCCAAGTTTTACCTGCTGTTACAGAGTATTATGATCAGCAACTACTGGGATATCTACAACATATATTTACAAGTGATGGAGCAGGTTTTGGTATTCTTCAACACAGACTTGTAACATTGCCGTTCAAGGAAGGAGGTTTTAAAGTCTACACCATGGCAGACACCAGCCATTATTGCTATCTAGCGTCACACTTTCAAACACAACATTTGCAGAATACTATCCTGCACTCCATCGATATTTCAGAGCCAAGCCGTATATATGAAAATGCTCTTAGTAAGTTCATGCAAGCTTGTGGTCTCTCTACTTTCGACATCAACTCTGTTGCCCCGCATCCTATGAAAGATTTGGCAACACATTATTTCGACGTCGTTAAGAGAGAGCTACCTGCCAAGTTCAATCTGACAGCAAGAGATGCAGTTTTATGGAAAAGTAATAAAATGGACCATGCTATGGACTACTTGAAATCCATTCCTATCCCGGGCCTTAATCAGTCACCTGGGCCACATCAGTTTCGTGCGGTTGCATAATATAAACTTGGTATTCCATTATTTCCCGAAGATAGCACATGTTCGTGTTGTGGACGTGATATGGATATCTACGGAGACCATGCTCTTTATTGTGCAAGTGAAGTAGGCCTTAAGTTCCGACATAATTTGGTAAGAGATGTCCTTATGGACATTTCTTACCGTTCTGGTGTCGCATCTAGGAAGGAGGTAGCACTGGGCCTTCTGTCTGAGAATGACAGTGCACTCAAGCCCGCTGACATTCTTATTCACAATTCGGAAAACGGCCAAGAAACCTACTTCGATGTCACCGGTGTCTCGCCGTTCTCTGGTGGTGGGATTCGTAGCTTTACATCGGGCCATGCCATCACAATGGCAGTGAGTCGCAAACGCAACAAATATTTGGACAAGTGCGCGTCACAAGGATATCACTTTTGTGCATTGGCATTTTCTACTTTGGGTGAACTCGGAGATGACTTAGTTATTCTACTGAAAATATTGAAGAATTGCTTGACCAACTATGATGTTAATAACAAAGTAGGTGGTCTTCTTTTTCATAGGGGTAGGTTTGGCTATCCAAAAGGGTGTTGGTGCACAAATTGTTGTCCGGCTCCCACCCATTCATGTGTGAATACTACTCTTTATTTTTCAATAAAATCCTTGACTGGCACCTTTTCATTACAAAGGGTAGCTAGCTCAGCTGGTTATCCCCGTTCCTCAAAGGTTGATGCGATCCAGGAGGTCCTAGGTTCGAGTCCCCGATGACGCAATATTGCAGTATTTGATATGGAAGGTAGTGTTAGTTTGCCCCCCCTTGTGACATAATTAGCCCCTATCCGCTTCGGCTCCCTTGGATGGTTCCTCATGAGGCTCTCTGGTAGGTTAGCACGGCAACCTGTTCAATTAATGTAGTAGTACGCCATTGGAGCTTAGCTTGTTAGATAACCCTGAATTACATATATTGACTTAACATCTAAAGTACCGTCCCTGAGTTAAAATTCTTCCTCCACCTTAAAAGAGCGGTGGATAACATATATCAAAATACTTTTAAGCAAAATACAAGTCTACTTTCTCCCGATCATGCATAAATTGCTCTGTTTCCATGAGTTGTTTTTATCTTCTTTGAAATAACCATTTGAATCTCTAGTACTACAGACCATGCAATCATAAGAAATATCATGATGGTAGCTTTCTTTATATTCCCGAGCTTTACATATATTGTTCTTCACACCAAAGAGATCAAAAATTCCCTTTATCACATCAATATATTATAAAATTTGATTGATTTCCCGATTTTATTTATATTAATGCCATTAATCCAAAATTCATTTCTCTACCACATCTGGAATGATAGATATTACTTGACTATATAACAACGTAGTAAGTTCACCAGATCCATTATCATTCTTCACATTTTCATGCACAAAAATTTCGTACCATGCTTTATGTACTTAAGTATAATTATTCTATCAATAAGTTTGAAAGACATGTAAACTATTATGGTTCCATAATTCTACTTCAGTACCCTTTCTTATCAGCAGTATTGTTAGAGATTTGAGGATAGACTCGAGAGACCATTCATATGAATTCACTGCAAAAAGTATTCCCAATATAACTTGCAAAAGTTATCTTCATCAACGCATTGTGCTTTGGACGCGAAATATGTGAAGCTTTAGTCATCCTAATGCAGTAGGTAATTATTGTTTTCTTCTAATATGACTAGTGATACCAAAATTGCTAGACCATGTAGCATAGCGCATCCGTTACCCAAGAGTTTGAATATTGGTTTTAAGCATTCATACACAACAAAAAAAAAATACAAAAAAAAAACCTAGTATTACAATCTTATATAACAAAATAACTCAATTACGTCTAGCATGGAGAGAGACTAGCCTTTTCGTATAAAGAAATTTAGTTTAATTTTGCGAATGATGGGTTTGAGATGTCTTTTCTTGGGCTTACGCTCTGAAAGATAAGAATTTCGGGATATTCAAAAGAAAATAGATAATATAGATATCGTTTCATGTAACCACGACGAGAGCCTTACATGAGCAACTCTTTTACTTGCAAACTTAGTACATTTAAACTTATGAATACTCTTTAGAGATATCCCTGGTAACGCCCGCATTTTTGGCATTACGCATGCACAAAGATACGTCATTGAAAGAGATAATGCTTCATCTCAAGCTTGTAATGTGCGTTCATGTCATATTATCCAATAACTGGAATTGTACCATCTTGGTGCATCACGCTAATAGTATGCTGGACAAGAGCAAAATTGCATCAGTATGGTGCAATTTGCAAGTTGAGCATTGCACAAAAATTTAAAGTGCATCATGACTATGGTGAAATTTTAGAAACTTGTTCTCGGCAAAACAAGTGGCCTTGATATATGGTTATCATCTCCCCTTTTTCTGTTTCTAGAAATGTCAATAAGACATATGAAGCAAAGGGGTATTTGTTGAAGGTGCGGTAATGGAATATGCACCATTAAGCTTAAATCTTAGTCGGTAAAGTATATATAATGTGAAAGTATCAATATTTATGTTGTTAAAGTTCGCGGGCATCCAATTCAAAACCAATTGGCGATGAGTGGAGCGACCCTTTCATATTATATTTTAAGTTCATTATGTGGATTCTAGCAATGTGGGACTGTTGTCCTTTCACACGCCCCCTCACATGTTAGGCCAGTCAATCGGCCTAACATGTGGACCATGTACGAGTGGTCACATGTGTGCAGGTGACATTCAATCACGGTACACCCCACGTACATGTCATAATTCGGTCACTGGTGTATATTTGCTCACTCGGATCACGGTGGCCAGTAATTCGGCCAACACCCCGCGTACAAGTACGTGCCTATCTCTGATACCATGTTAAAGTCTGCGGGCATCCAACTCAAAACCAATTGGCGATGAGTGGAGCGGCCCTTTCATATTCTATTTGAAGTTCATTATGCATATTCTAGCGATGTGGGACTATTGTCCTTTCACATATGTGTAGCCTATCCGATGGAGCATATAATGCGTACGCATCATTATTATTGTGCTGCGAACTAAGAATGCATCATATTAATGCATTCAGGAGGAAGGTATGTGATGTAATATTTTGTGCATCATTTAAGAAAGACCCTTTGGCCTAACTAGGCTTTTCTTGGCTTTGGCCATAAAACACGAGTTAGTTTTAATTGTTAGTCCTAACACGGTTGAACTACATTTATGCTTGATACCTTTGAGTTACGGAGTAGGGTACATATGTAGTCGCAGTTACGAGGTGATTGCGATATTTTGGTAACTTATATCGTATGGCTTGGCAATGCGAAGTAATAGATGATTGCTCTATACTTGATGAGGTAGTTGCAGACCATTTCTTGGATGCTCATACTTCCTATCAAGCTACACGAGGTAGGCATGCACTACTTAAGAATTGGACATGGTCAGGAAATGAAGCTAAACTAGCATGCAAGTTAGAGGAGCTTGCATAATCCACTTTCATCACAAGGATGATGCAAGGCAAAAATGGCATGAGCCTGATTGATGTACTCCTAGCACGAGCAAGCTCAATGCATGTTTTCAGCAATGCCGAAACAAAGTAAGGGTAAATTGAAAATAGGCTTGCAATGGTCTATGTGCAAATCCAAGGCATGCCTTATGCCTAGATAGGACTTCGGAGTCGGTGATGCATGAAAATGCATCAACACTAGTCTTTATGGTCTCACACCATTCGCATAACAAGGGTAAGTTGGAACAATGTGGAAGTTACGTTTAAAGCGTCACGCTTGCGAAGCGTGTTTATAATGGCAATAGACATACATTTTCATGGTAAACTTTGAAGCTTCATTGCACGTTACATTCCTAATACTAATGTCTTTGTCTATCGTCTGTAGAAAAACTTGATACTAATCAGCGGAAGTAATTTGGTCGATGAGATAGAATGAATCTCAAAAGGTTTTAGATACCTATGCAAATATGATATCTTCAGTAATTAAATAAGCAAAATAAAAGATAAATAAAATAAAAGAATCCCTCGTCTCACATCCCTTGTACATTTAAAGTAGTTCATTGTCCTTACGTTAAAACAATAGATACAACTTAACATGTCGTAAGGTGGCTGCAATCCGACTAAAAAATTGTTGACAAAAGTCAAAAGTTAAAAGAATATTGTGCGAGAAATCACGGTAGAGAGTCATATATATTACTCCTAAGAACATTGCAGGAGCTGCATATAATTATATTTAAACTTTCACATGAATATCGGAAAAGCCAAATATCGACAAGTTGCGGAGGAAATTAACCCCACATCCAATCGGCTTCTAAAGTCTCTTGAAAATAATTTCACAAAACCTCGTAATTTAACCATCTGGGGTTAGCCCAGCTGGCCAGGAGTCTGACTCTCAAGTAGGAGGTTAGCAGTTCGAGTCTCCGCTCAAACATTGGAGATATCATGTAATTACTATTAACTTACTGTGGGGAAGGGGCCCGAGTTTGCTCAAGGGGAGTAAGCCGGTGGCTACCCTGTCAGGGACAGGACGGGCCTATGCCTAGTTTCAAAAAAAAAAAAAAAAACTCGTAATTTTCCCTTTATTCATTGTTTGCTCCACATTGTAGTTTTTTTTTTCTTTTTGCCCATCGTAGCTTCAATCATGGCTCTGCCACTGCATATGGTCATTTACTTCGACAATAATAGTTTCATATTCAATTTGAAGATACGAGCACTCAAATAGAGAAAACACAGGGAATCCAACCATGATCCAGCCTTTTTTTTTTCATCTGAAGACGCAAGTTCCCTCCTAAACTATCTATTGCATTGTGGCTTGAGTTTTATAGCTTCCTTCCATCTTTGACCAACCTAAGTTGCAGAGTTGCTAATTTTGGTTCGATGACGTGCAAGTACTATAATGAAGAAGAAAAAAAAATTGTGACTAAATTTTACTGCACCAGCTTCTTGAGGGAGACACGCTTTTACTTGTGAAAGCTTTCAAAGCCTCTTGGGTTCAAAACCATTATCTATTTCAATCTTTTGATGCATGAAAATATTGTTGTCTGACCAGAAAGAACAAGGGTATATGGATATTTTACCCTCGTGTAATTTGGTCCAAATTTTCAGTCAAATCGTACTGACGGTCGAATTTAAAAGGGTAACAGTGCATTAAATGAAGAAACATAAGAGGTGTGATACAACTGTAGAAGAAGGTACATCGTGTTAGAGACTCGAGGGGAAAGGCGATCAAAGATACCACCCGACAAAGGGACAACACGATACACCTCAGAGTAGATTGACAGAGAGCCTGTCCGAGCGATGAGGAGGCGTACCACATCAGCGCCAACCAAGAAGCATTCCATCATTCCCCGAGAAGCATGTTTGCCTATAAATACCAGTCCATGTAGTAGGAGATGGACATGTTCTTTAAGATACCTTTCTTTACTGAGAGTTAGAATTAGAGCTTAGAGCTTGAGTAAGAGAAAAAGTGAAATAGCGAGAAATATTTGTAATCTTGAGAAAAGGATAAGACCTTAAAAAATCTTAATATAGATGACGCTTTCCCATCGTGAACGTAGGTCTTCATGGCCGAACCACATTACATAGTTGTGCTCTTATTTATTTTCATGTACTTTACATCTTTTGCTTGTTTATACCTTTATTTGATCTTGTTTTGTTAGTCGCTAAATCTATATGAGTATGGTATGCAGATTTTATGCAACCACAAAAATATTGTTGTCTGACCTGAAAGAATAAGGGTATATGGATGTTGTACCCTAATTTCGTCCAAGTTTCGAAGAAAATAAGAGAGTTTTTTTTTTTTCTTTTTTGACGCTCCTCAATAATTAAAAAAAAATAATAATATAAAAAAGGCTAATAAGGGATTTCATTGAAAATGTTGCATAATCTGATGGTGAAATTGGAGAAAACCATTGTTGTTGATTATTTTTGTGCCAATACCCAAAGAGAGTGACTTGTCAATGATGAAAGCTATTATTGGGGTGTCATATTCCAATAGAGGGGCTTCACTTAATAGAACAAAAACGGGTCATCCATAAGTAATTTCAAAAACTCCTTATCTAAAATAATTTTATAATGACTAGACAACCCTTATATGGTTAGTGCTAATAATCTAATTAACTAATAATTAGATTGATAAGATTAGTGATAAAAAATCATAGTAAGTGATTTTGGTGGGAAGAAAAAGTTAAAAAAAAATGAGAAACTTTGGAGATTTTTTTCTAACTAAAACCCTAGATTTTAAATCACCCAACCAATGTTCTTTTTATTTCTCAAAATCGATGAAAATAAGTAAAAAAAAAATTGAATTTTTTAGCTTTTCAGAGCGGTTTACGGTTGGGTTTTTCCTTCGTAGCCAACCGTAAGACAAATTTACGGTTAGGTGATGATGAACTCCTAACCGTAACCCAAAATTAGGAAAATCCAATTTTAAACGGTTGGTTTTTTTTAAACCCAACCGAACCCAATCGTTTTTTTTTAACGATTCGAAACGGTTTTTTTGTAATCGAACCTAACTGTAAATCAGTTACGGCTAGATTTTTTTTTGGTCGAACCCAACTGTAAAACAGTTACGATTGGGTTTTTTTGAGGAAAACCCAACCGTAACTGGTTCTGAAACCTAATTTTTCTATTGTTTCAATCAATCTAACCATTTCAGATGCAATTGGTTTGTTGATTAACATCAGTTCTATCAATATGCTTCTTCCGCACCTTTAATAGAGAATTCAATCGACGATTATAAGTTTTTCAAACCGTCGATTGATCGAAGATGGTGAAATGAATTCGATTGAAAAGAAAAGGAGGGAATGTTTATGGTTGATGAAGAAGGGGAAGTTAAGAAGAAAAAGAAGAAGAAGAGGAGGAGCAGATCTTCGAATGAGAATTAGGTTTTGATTTTAGTTTTAGTTTTTAGGTTTTGATTTTAGTTGAAGGTTATTTTAGACATTTGGTATTGAATCAAGAATACCCTATAACCAATTTTTTGATCACTAGAAATCCAAGTGTAACCCCTCTATTGGAATGTGACGGCCCAATAATAGCTTTTAGAATTCACTTCGGTCAGCTCAAAGTCTTACTCGATTTGGTGCAGCAAAACGAACACCTGTAATTATCATTGTACTACGTGATACATGTACACTATGTTTATCCATAAAAGATCACTCCATTCAATTACTAACTAGGTTTGATGGACCATGATATCCACTTCGACGCATTACCAATCACAGCCGTTTGATAAATAATCTCCTGATTGATATGATGATAATGTTGATGATTAGTTGTCAATATACACTCTGTCTGTATGGGCCATATCTGATGAGCGATGTTGATGCAGTCAAACTCATCAAATACATCATTTGATTAGTGGGACCTACTAAATTCATTATAGGAGTACTTTGAGGCGCACCGAGCACTGAGTTATTGGTGGTTGGTGGCTTGGTGTCTCGCTGGTTTGTATTCCTTCTTGCCCCTTCTTTTTCCAGGTTCTGGGGGGGAGTCCAAGAGACACTCTGATGCAGAAAAAGCGAGTGTACTGTACTGGCCAGTGTTGTTTTTGACCTGAGATTTTATTTTGCGACAACCTGCGGAGGGGAAAAAAAGAACAACGTATGTGCATGCTTGGCCTTATGTTGTGGCCGCGGACACGATGACAAAATAAAAGAAGCCGCAAATTATTTTTTACTGAATTTGGATTCTTAGACCGGGTCTTATGGAGATGTCCAGCCTCTTCCCAAATGCTTTTACACCTCAGCCTGGGAAGGGCCTAGCTCTTGTGGTTTTTCCCAGAGAAATCTAGAGACGGGTAACGAGTGTCCGTTTTTGATGAAAAAAACGGAGAATAGTTGGCCGTTTCTTAAAAACCTATGAAACGGATAATCATTATCTGTTCCCCTATCTTGACCCGTCAACTTCAAATGACCCGTGCAACCATTGCCCGTTTCAGGAATATGTTTCTCTTCTACACTCGACTGGATAACCACGAGCAGACCTCCACCACCGGAGTTTAAAAGACTAAAACCTCACCATCGGCTTCTCTTCCTCTTCCTCTCTAACAACAATCATCAGACATCAGTACCACCATTTTGAGTCGTGAAAGGGTACGTTAAATCATACTCCCTCCGTCCCACCATTAGATGACCAACTTGATCTAAGATCTTGTCCCATCATTAATTGACCTATTTCACTAATCAAGGGGATATCTCTAAAACTACCCTTTTGATTGATTATCGGTATCATAAGAAATATGTATAATTTGATATTCATGTTTATACTCGTTACGTAGGTGTTTTAAAATGATTTTCAACGGTACAAAATTTACGAAAATCTATGGTATAGTTTGAGAGATAAATGATTTTTAAATTTTAAAAATTATTATCCATAAGGGCATAGTTGTAAAAAATACTTAAAAATACTCATTTCATTTATTGCCTTAAGAATTGTGCAAACTTCAACTAGGTCATCTAATAGTGGGACGGAGGGAGTATTATCCTCCTATTTCTCTTTCATTTTGACAATGTGTATTGAGTCCGCATGACCTCTTCTACCTCTCGTTATCACATCGCTTATTAACTCTTCTCAATCCATGATGGCTTCTTCTCTTTTTTTCTCAACCTCATCATATTATCACGGTTAAACTTGATGACACAAACTATTCCTTATGGCGTGCTCAATTTTTACCCTATCTTCAAGGCTATGATCTTGATAGTTATGTCAATGGCGACAACCCATGTCCCGTCGCTACTCTCGCCGATGAAACCCCTAATCCTGCTTTTTGCTTCTTGGGTAAAACAGACAAGATTCTTCTTGGATGGATTTTTCTTCCTTACCCCTGCTGTCCTGCGTCATGTTCACCGTCTCAACACCTCTGCAGCAGTTTGGTCTTCCCTTGAATCTCTTTATGCTTCAAAATCTGATGCTCATATTCACCACCTTCAGTGTGAACTTCGGGCATTAAAGAAGGGATCTCTCTCCATGAGAGCTTATATTGATCGAGCTAGAGATCTCGCTGACAGTCTTGCTGCCGCTGACGCCACTGTCACCCCCTCTGAACTTCGACATTGCATTCTCGCCGGTCTTGATACTTCCTATGATGCCATCGTTACATCCCTTACAACTTCTATGGGAACTATGAAGCTTGAAGACTTCATCACCTACTTACTCACCTTTGAGTTGAGAATCGACCAACAAACTAAGCTTCAGAACTCTCAACCAATCGCTGCTGCCTCTTCGAGATCTTCTTCAACCGCTGGAATCTTACCAACGCCCCTTTGGCTCGTGGTCGACAAGATGTGCCCCGTCAAATGTGTGACAAGTCCGGTCACCTCGCTCCTCTCGTTGGAAGCGTTTGACCGCAATCGGCGTCCTCAACCTCCTCGTCGACAACCATCACAACACTCATCTGCTCCTCGTAACTATCTTCTTTACTTGCTCCTCGTGCCTATGCAGCTGAGGCTCGCCGATCATCCTCGAGCCCTTGGATACCCGGAGCAGTGGTGCTACCGATCACATCACACGTGACCTTGCCGGCTCCATCCCTACTCGGAGTACACATGGACCCGATCGGATAAAAATGGGTAATGGCTCCTCCATTCCAATTTCTCATGTTGGTACCTCTGTCTTAGGTACTCCCACTCGTAAGTTGTACCTTAAAAACACTTTGTTTGCTCCTCAGATATCTCATAATCTGTTATCGGTTTCTGCCTTACTACGATAATGATGTATTATTTGAGTTTCATCCCGAGTTTTGTCTTGTGAAGGATCGATGCACGGGGAAGGTGCTTACAAGTGGCAATAGGGTTGGTGGTCTCTACGTTCTCGATTACGCGCCAAGTCTTAATGGTGAACGTGCTCTTGTTGGTGAACGTGCTAGTGTTCAAGAATGGCACTCTAGATTAGGCCATCCCATGATGCGAATCACAAGCGTCATGTTATATCTAAGTTTTCTCTTCCTGTTTCTAGTCGAACAATTAGTTTTTGCTCTTCCGTCATGAACATCAAGTCATAAGTTGCCTTTTTCTTCTAGTACAACTATTTATCTGAATCCTCTTGATTTGATTATCTCGGATGTTTGGGGTCCATCTCATATGGTTTCGAATGATGGTTATCGGTATTATATAATTTTTATTGATGCGTATTCTCGATTTACATGGATGTTTCCTATGTCTCATAAATCAGATGTCTACTCTATTTTTCTTGTTTTTCAGAAACATGTTGAAAATCTTTTTGATCGAAAAATCAAAATTTTTCAGTCAGATAATGCAGCTGAGTATCGAAAATTAACTCCATACCTTCAACAACATGGAATTTTTCATCGTTTCTCTTGCCCACACACATCTGAACAAAATGGCTTAGTTGAACGTAGGCATCGTCATATACGAGAAACTGGTCAGACTCTATTGTCTATGGCCTCAGTACCATCTTCTTTTTGGTATGATGCATTTTTTACAGCGTGTTATTTAATGAATCGAGTACCTTCATCTGCTCTTGCCAAACAGTCTCCGTATGAAGTTTTATTCGGATCATCACCTGATTATACTTCCTTTCGAGTTTTCGGATGTCTTTGTTTTCCTTATCTTCGACCTTATCGATCTCACAAGATGGATTCTTCTTCTTCTCCTTGTGTCTTTATTGGCTATAGTCCACAACATAAGGGTTACAAATGTCTTCATGTTCCTACTGGTCGCATATATGTAAGCAGGCACGTAGTTTTCGACGAGACCACTTTTCCCTTTGCGGCACGGATGTCATCTTCAGCATCTCCTTCCACTGACAAGGTAACATCTTCTCCTATGCACATCATTTCTACTGTTCCTGTTAATGATACTTTCTCGCCGGCACAATCACAAGCACCACCTACATCCCGCGGAGATACTGCTCTGGACCTCCAACCTACATCGTCTTCACAGCAAGATGTGCACTTGTCTCCTACGCTGCCTGTTGTGCCAACAACGTCTGATGTAGTTCCTGCTGCCAATCAGTTCAGCGAAATTTCTTCACAGCACAGTATGCCGATATCTAATGACACTGCCGATCAGTCCTCCAGCACCTCATCTCTTCCTACTCATCCCATGGTTACTCGAGCTAAAGATGGCATTTTTAAGCCCAATACTTCTAAGTATTCTCTGATTTGTGATTCTCTCATTAAACCAACATGTTTTTCTCAAGCTCAAGCAGATCCTAATTGGCGTCGAGCATCTGATGAGGAGTATAATGCTTTACTTCAAAATGGTACGTGGATTTATGTTCCTTATGATCCTTCTATGAATTTGGTTGGTTGTAAATGGGTTTATCGCATAAAACGTGATGCTAATGGTAAGATTGTACGATACAAGGCTCGTCTAGTAGCGAAAGGGTATAACCAACAAGAAGGTGTGGATTATAGTGAAACATACAAACCGGTTGTCAAGCCATGCACCATTCGTATAATTCTTACTATAGCCTTGTCCCATAATTGGGAAATAAATCAGTTAGATGTCCAAAATGCGTTTTTGCATGGCAACCTTGAGGAAGAAGTTTATATGAAACAACCACCGGGCTACACACGATCCTAATTTTCCCAATCATGTCTCAGAAACTTCAAAAGTCTCTATGGACTTAAACGGGCACCACGGGCATGGTATCATCGGCTAAGCACCTTTTTGCTACAGTTGGGGTTCGTTACTTCCAAATGTGATTCTTCGTTATTTATTCGTCGAGATGCACAAGGAATTATTTTCTTACTTGTTTATGTTGACGATATAATTCTCACGGTTCTAATACTACCGCCTTGGAGTTCATTCGAACTTCTTTACAAAGGGAATTTGCTATTAAGGATCTTGGTTCATTATCTTATTTTCTGGGGATTGAAGCTACTCGCACTTCTTCTGGTATGTTTCTAACACAAAAACGATATGCTCATGATCTTCTTATTCGGGCTAAAATGGATGGTGTTAAACCAATCCGGACTCCATTGAGTACTAGTGGTGATATGTCATCGATCGTAGTATATTACTAAAGGATGCTACAGAATATCGTAGTATTGTAGAGCTTTACAATATTTGACGTTTACTCGTCGGTTTTAGCTTATCTTTGTGAATAAAGTTTGTCAATTTATGCATGCTCCGACCGAGTTTCATTGGACTTTGGTCAAACGCATACTACGATATCTTAAGCAAACTTCAACATATGGAATCTTTCTTCAACCAGGAATGCTTTGCAATTATCCTTCTCTGCCTACACGGATTCGAGTTGATTGATCCGGTTCTTTAGAAGATCGTCGTTCCACAAGTGGCTATTGTATTTATTTAGGCGGTAACATTATATCATGGAGTGCTCGAAAGCAACGAACAGTCTCTCGTTCTAGTACTGAAGCTGAGTATCGGGGTCTTGCTATTGCTACTGCTGAAATTATGTGGATTAAATCTCTTCTTTCAACTTCAGATCTCTACTACGTTTCCACCCATTTTGTGGTGTGATAATCTTAGTGCTACTTATCTTACGGTGAATCCAATTTTCCATGCACGTACTAAGCATATCGATGTGGTTAAGTTTTACAAAATTGAAAGTAAGTGTTTCGTAAAATTGAAATTTGCTTGGGGATTTTTATAGAATTAGGGCTAATAAAGTCAATTTAGATAGTAACTTGAAACGGGTATAGGTTAATTTTGATAAAAAATTTCCGATGTATTTTTTATTAGGTTGATTCTGCTTTATGGACGGACTGATTTGGATGAACTGAACTATATAATTGAGGTAAAACTCTAACCTAAACTCTATTGGTATGTTAACAAGTTTTTGAATGTATCTAGTATGCTTTGAATTATTCATATCTGGGATGGCATATTCTTGTGAATTTGTAACCTTTGTGTGCTCTAACATTGTACCTTGTTCGTTCCTTTGCCAACAATTCTTGAAAAAGCGAAAAACTAGCAATTCTGAGAGAGAAGAGGAACACGTAAAATTAGGTATATGAAACTAAGGTTGGAATGAACTCACCGTGTTCATGGTCACTGAAAATTTGATCAAAGGGAGCGAAGAAAATCAGAGATAAAAGGTCAAGAAACGGAAGATGGTTGTCCGGTTTTTATCTCACAAAACGGATAAGCATAAGCCGTTCCCTTGGAAAACGGCCAACCATTGTTCGTTTTTCACTTTTAGAGAACGGCTAACCATTGTCTGTATCCGGAGTCTTCCCGCTGGGATTCCCGCACACTAAGAAAGGCTTACGTGAAGAGGCACTTTAGACCACGGTATTGGGCATCTCCATAAGACCGAGTCTTACAACGGTAAGTATTTAGACAAAGAAAAAGAATTTGGTTCGGCATTAAATACCATATGCTCGTCTATCTACCCTACAAGGGTACTCCAACCTAGCTACATACATGCAAAACATCTGTTTCCTCGTAAGATAAACAAAAGAAAATGAGATGAAAATCCTTAAAAGAAAATATTTTGACTGACCAAAAATCCTTAAAGATCTGAAACTCAGCTGTACTGGACCCTTTCACGAGAGGAATTGTGAAATAAAATCAAAACACAGACAAAACCACATGACGCCTACGCTTGATCCGGTCTCGAAAGATGAGCACAAAAATCACTTAGACCTACTATTAATGATTTCTAAATTATATATTATCACTTGGTTCTGAAATAAATGAGATCATCTACACTGAATTCAAGTGATTTTGTTTGTCCACCGTTTAATCCAGGTCTCAGTATTCCCGAAAACCATGGTAGATTTTAATTTCCTTCTGTTTTTACCACCAAATGCAATACCTCTGTGGATTTTAACTTGTATTTGAATTTTTCAAGAGACCTAATGATCATAAAATTCACAACCTAGATCAAAATACATCTTCAGAAAAATTCCACAGAATATATCATGTCTCCGAGGATGCATAACGGCGTTTACATGCTGCCATTAAACATACATTTCTCAGTGTTCTCTTTTTTACCTGATAGGACCATAGTTACTACTAGTACTAGTTAGTGTTGATGTCTAATACTTTTGTACTTTGAAGCATAATAATATTGTCAAATAAATGAAATGAAAAAAACAAAGAAGAAAAAAGAAAGAACAGAATCAATAGAATATGCTTAAGTACAACACTCTCCATTAACTCCACTCTCAATATCATATGAAATATGCAAGCTAAAAGTTCAAAAAGTTAGTCATCTTTAGACTCTTCCAATCTTCTGCTTCACAAATTGACTTTGAATCATCATCATTCATTAAACTATTGCCATCCTCCTCATCATAATGGGAAATTATCATATACCTACTCATATAACAGATTGTATGGTCCCCCACTGTCATGAGTACCAAAGAAAAACTTATGTCAAGGGGTTTTAAATGCTTATGCTTACATATTCCCAATTGAACTTTTCCTTTCTGATGACATCCACTTGACAGAGAAAAAGAGGAGGATCTGCCAAAATCTTCAATCATCACTTTGCACAAGTAACGCATGACCTTGCATGAGAACTGTAGATGCAAAGTCCAAGTTTGCAGTTGAAAGTAACGCTTGATTGCATGAGAAACTTTAAGCATCAAAGTATTTCAGGCTTTTAGCTGCCCATTTCTGCACAATTGGTAGTTGCAACCAAATGTGAAATTTCTAGTATTTTAAGGAACCCCGTTCCAGTCACAGAATATAAAAGCTATGGCAATTTAAAATAGTCTAGCAACTCAATATGAGTTTTTTTTTGTTATGCCAAAAAAAAAAAACCAGTTGGGCTTGTTCATTTGTGGTTTATGATACCACAAATGTGAAGCCTAAAGACTCTAAACTCAGCTTCTTCATCTGAAGAATAAGAAACGTAGAAACAAAGAGTAATCCAGGTAGTAAGGCGACAACGTATTCAGCAATGGTGGCAAACGTGCACTTTCCATTTGTAAGGTGTGCTTTTTCCACGGGTACAAACCGTACAACCTTCCAATGATAAGAAAAATTGAAGAAGGAATAATGTAATTAACTATACTTCAAGAATGTCCATAGAAAGTTGTTAACAGCCAAATGAAAGAATCTAATGGGAGACATTAAAAAGGGTCAGCAACAAGAGTGCCCACTAATTTAGGTTACTAAGTTCCCCCGCATACTTCTCTTGGGGACTCTTGCTGAAAACTATGCAGATTAAACCGTCTCCTCAATTCATACTCCAAAGAGACAACTAACTACAAAACCTAGTCTTTAAGCTTTCTATTCTTCAAGCAAGCTTTTGATGACCCCTGGCCCTGTGTGTAACAAGGAGAGGAGATGGAATCTTTAGTGTGTGAACATAGTTCATGTGCTGTTGGATGATCCAAAGTTAATGCAATCCAAGTTCTAAGCTTTTATCGGACATGAATTTATTTTGACGTATAACTGACACAACAACAGCCCAGATTGATGAGTTTCAGCATAAATCTGGAGTCAAAGCGAGGAAAATACATTATAAATGTTCATGATCAGTGCATCTTATGAACCTTTTTTTAAATGCCGAGGCTCTTATGAACCTTTTTTTTTTTCTTTATTTTTTTCTCTTGCAGTATTTCCCGCTCGATGAGTTTTTCAATAAACAGCCGGGACCAAATAAATGCAACGGGCACTCAATGCCCGACACTACTCCAAGAATAAAAAATAGAACACCAATAAGGTATAAGTTGATCTGCATCAACTAGTATTCAAATCATGAGGATAAAGTTGCAGTAAGAAAAGGGAACACAAACATGTAATCAGTGTGGATCCATATTTGTCTTACTACACAATCAATGACTCATTGTTTGACTATCCAACACTGATTGTTTATTAAGGATTAGATCTCTCATACAGGACACTGAAATCACAACAGTAAAAAAACAAGGAGAAGAAAAGAAAAGCTTGTGCCATCCTGTCTTTCCTTACCTTTGCCTACCTGTTTCTTAGGGCATTATCACATGTTGGTGTGTCAGAAATCTTCTACTAATCAACAAAGAAAAAACATAGATCTCCCTGAATCCAAGACAATTTGACATAAACAATATAGATAAGACCTACATAAAAATCTAAACTAAAGCACAAAGATGTTTTGAGGATTTACAAAAAAGATAGTTTATCAAGTGGATTACTCTGACTCGATTTGTCCAGATGTGCATGCAGGTATCCGTTGATTATATGGATAATTACAAAGAACCAAAAATGAACACGATTGGAGTTAGAATCAATGTGATCCCTTTCTGCACTCAAAAAAGAATATTACCGTTCTCCGATCCAGCATCCCCGTCACCATATTCTGTTTCCCATTCGAGTTGGGTAGTACCACTGGATTCCTCTGCTTTTGGAACTTCACTTTATCATTCAACAAAAAAGTACTGCAGAGCTCCTGAGGAACGGGTTTAACAGATCCACTATCCCAACCCATCAAAATTTTCCCTTGACCAATGAGGCTGTTGTTTCTCTGTCACAATATACAAGTCAACAACATTTAGGCTACAAGGAGTTCCAAGTGAGATCCTACAATTCCACTTCAGGTGTTATATCATGTTTTATCTATGCTGCTTTTTGTTCTTGCTTGGTTTTAGCAGTGCAGACATGCGTTCAATATCTTCAGGTCTTGATTGCTTTCCACCCATTAACCACTTCAAAGCCTCTGCTGCAGCATCTTTCTCTGCGAGCTTCTTGTTATTGCAAGGCTGTCCAACAAATTCCATTCCATTGAACTCTACTGTGGATTGAAACTGAATGTTTCTTACTTGTTTTGTCTTGTAAAGAGGGGCGTCATGACCCGCTCTGGTCACCAATGTTTGAAGTTGGCTCTTGGAATTATCACCCCCGGGTCCACTTCCATTCCTGGAAATCGTTCCTGGTGCTGGTGGTGGAGGTGTTGAGGATATTAAAAATTTTGTTGACGGTCTTATGATTTGCCTGTTTAACACAAACCTACCCTCACATCGATCCTCTGATACAAGCAACCGCACTGCTGATAGCAGCTCTTGAAAACAATGGATATCCATCTTAGGATTCAGAAGCTAATCAGAAAGATAAAATCAACCAGTGAGTGCAAATGTAAAATCAGTAAAACAAATTAAAATCAACCAAATAAAGCAAAACCAGGATAGAACAATATGCTTTGCAATTATCGCAAATGTGGATGGGCATAAGGGTTCCATTAAAAGCTAGGAGCAAAAATGCTGCCATATGATGAAATATTTATTTCACATTTGGTTCACTCCCGAAAAACCAAAATAGAATCCAAAAACTGGGTCGAATTCCAGAACTAGTAAAAGATCTGGAGAACACACCACATATTTCTGTAGTGTGTTCATTTTGAAGAACAAACTACATGTCTGAACCGAAATAAAATACAGTTTCAGGGAGACTAAAACCAATATCCATTTTCACATTTTGCGTATTTCTGTGCCGCAACCAAAACTCGTTTCAGTAATAAGAAACTAATCAGAAGCGGTGGTATTCTTATAAAATGTACTTGTTTATTAAACAGTGAACTGTTTTGGGCATCACTAACAATGCAAACCTCCTAAAAGTTTTCCTAATCATGTATGGTTCAAACATTTTATACACTACCATAATGATGAGGGTTATGAATCGTCAACCAGATAACCAACAGCAACAGCTATGAAGGATCCTACTTACTTTTGTCTGAATTAGCTCATCAAACTCTCTCTTTATGGTAAGATATATTTCTGCTAAGGCAGGTGTCATGAAAAACTCCAAATATCCTCCCAACATTTTCAAGTGCCCATCCTACAGAGATATGAAATAGTCTCAGTTTAATCCAAACCAAAGAATATAGGTAAATTCTAAGAAATATTACCCCGATTTTTAATATAGAGTGTTACTGAAACTCACCAGCCCTCCTTTAGATATGTTTCCACCAAACAGGAGAAGTATGGAATCGGATATTGCCGTTGAATCGCGCAGAAAAACTGTGTTTACTTTCACCTTCTCATTGAAAACTAACCATGGATAGGGGATGCTTGATTCTTTACCATTGACAGAGTTCTAAAAAGACAGCAAACAGCAGCAACAAGCAGAATTAGATACATATGACCAGATTTTGTTCTCCATGACAAAATTGCGTAGATGAATATTTATAAAGCACATTAGAGAATTAACCAGTAACAACAGGAAAGACAAGATCAGCAAAACAAACCCACCGAATATAGAAGGACAGGACCATCCTCCATTGTCTTCAACGAAACTGATTTTTCCTTGTTCTGTAATTTCACTCAAATTAGTTTCACAACGAGTACCACAAATCATCAGAGGAAGCAATTATCAATCATACAAAGACATCAAACATTCAAAGAAAGAAGAACGACTCGAGAGGTAAAGATGAGGTTGCATCACAACCTTATTCGAAATTAGAGGAGCCTATAGTGTTCCATAGTTTTTTAGTTTGGAGGAGCATTTCCAGTGAGAGCTCAATGAAAATTCAATGTAACACCAAAAGATCATGCAGAAAGAATCATTTGAAATTGAGAAAAAATACCATAACCGAGCAAATTCCAGGGTAAAGTCCTGCGCAGATAACTGCTCTGACTAAGTGCTCATCATGGCTCCATGCATTGCATGTATTTTGATCGTTACTAAACAAGCCTGTATCCATGAGCAAAGAAAGGAACTGCTTTCGCAGGGAATCAATAGCTTTCAGTGTTTGAGCAGAAAGAAAATTATTCCAGCAGTATTCATATCCGGCTTGTTCCCTTTCAGCTTCTTTCCAGCCTTCATAGGCTCGCACCACTGTAAGATGGTCACTATAATATCGGCCAGCAAACTGGGATTTTGCAGATTCTGCGAGCTACATAAAAATGTAACAGAGACTTTAGACACATTACCAGCATTCTACCATGCTTCCTAGCATGCTGCACTGCCACTAGTAAGAAATCTACGACATCAATTTTCTCTCCATCTTTTTCATAGTTTTCTCTTTATTCACATAATATCAAACATCCTATATACATTAAGAAAGTTTGCCTATTCATCAACAGCATTGAAATAAGTATATGGTTGTCTAGTAGCAGACTAGCCAGATAACTCAAATGAGAACTACATTTACTTACATCTTTCTTATCAAGTGGCATAAGAAATGGATCTCTGACACTCAAACCAGCAACGATAGTTACTATTGGATCTAGGCAATGGAACATAGCACCCAAAATCAGCATCTTTCCTAGCTTAGGCTCCACAGGAAGCATTGACAAGTGGTGTCCTGTCAAGTGAGTCATGCAACTTGATTAATTAACTTGAGGGGCATAAAATTTTGTGGTGAAAAACAAAGAAAATAGTTAGTTACCTAGAACAGTAAGATTTTCCTTCGCATCCAGTGCTCCAATTATTTTCAAATACTCAACAGCATTTTGAACCTAAAACGAGGTGATTCAAATACTATTCATAGAAGCGGAAAGCATGAAAAAATATGAAAGCATGAAAAATATGATAGATTTTCATATACAGAGAACTAAAAAATCTTCAAATGCTAGAAAGAGAAGTGAAAGGATCCCCACTGTGCCACGCAGCAAGCTCAAACATTATGCAAGGTAAGAAAAAGAAAGCATATAGAAATGTCTTACAGATAATAACTCTGGTGATTGCAAAGCTCTAGAAAGGAAGTCTGAAATGCTCCCAAGCTGTAGACTTTTGATTTGCAAGCACAGTGATTGCAATGGTGTCCTTAGAAGTTCTGGAAGTTGGTAGTCTGCAAAGGCATCATATACACATTTTGGATAGAGACGGTAGCACTCGCCTGGTTGAACCCGACCAGCTCTTCCTCTTCTCTATATGAAGGACAGAAGAGAAAAGTTGCAAAAACAAATAAAAAAACATAAGACAAAAGAAATGCCAAGAGAAAAACATGATACTCGTTGCACAATCCCAAATGAGATAATATTCTAAATTATGACTTGAGAGACTTCAACACTAAAATAAACCGAGTTGCATATCCATATCTACTTCCAAATAAAAATTATTTGCCTTGTTGTTATAGAAATGAGAGGCTTCTAAAACACCGGGTAAAGTGTCTAAGGTGATCACTCACTCAGTAATCGAGCATTACTAAGTGAGCACGTGGTCATTAGGTAATCGGTTGGCTGTGGCACTCGCTGACTCAACGGGAGCCCACAACTTGTATAATAGCTAGCTACAAAAACATTGTACCAGACTGTATACAGCATATTGTTTTATAATATGATAGGGTTTTCAAAATGTTTACGGAAACATAGCATACACTTTTTAAGTAGCAAAGCTTCTATCTTATGTTAAATACATGTTCTTAATGACTTATAAAGCACTAAAATAATGCATAACAGGAGCTATATTCAGGTGAAAAGATTTCCTAAAGGTGATTGGAAGTGCATCACTTGAAGTCAACTCAAGATAAGCTCTCCGTACCCTTTTTCTTCCATCACAATCTAGTTAACAATTTTATTAGTTTCAACAGAAGCCCTTAATCAGTGATTCAGTAGACATAATTCCCTTGTCTTTGGCTACAGAATCAACACAGAATGTACACCAATCTAGTTAAGCTCTCCGTACCCTTTTTCTTCCATCATAATCTAGTCAATAATTTTATTAGTTTCAACAGAAGCCCTTAATCAGTGATTCAGTAGACATAATTCCCTTGTCTTTGGCTACAGAATCAACACAGAATGTACACCAAACTCAAAATATTTACCAAAACAATGAACCAGCATTTCTTCAATAAAAGCTTTCATTTTCTAGACTAAAGGCTACGAGGTTATTTCCTAGCAAACAAGTAATCATCAAAATTGCAAATGGCACATTTTGGATACGATTTCTTAAGTTCAAAATTCTAATCAACAACTCCCAATCACTAACAAACATGTATTAAAACTCAAGCGTCAATCAAAGATCTACTGCTTGATTAGTAGATAATCTTACCTGTAGAGCAGCGGCCTTCGAGATCCATGACGGAAGCAAACAAGGAGTATTATTCAATGCGTCATAGGATGACTCTTTTGCTTTCCCGCAATCAACAACAAAGACCACATCATTTATGGTAATGCTTGTCTCTGCCATGTTAGTAGCAAGGACTATTTTCCGGACCTCACCATCAGGCTTATCAAATATCAACCTCTACATGAGAATCAAAGAAAACATTCAAGAAATTAACAACAAATCACGTGTGGCATAAAGCTGATGAAGTAGCCATGTTTAGCGGAGATAACCAGGGGCTACAATATCTGGTCGGATATGCATCCTAATATTCTGGTTTGTGTAGTATGTCTGAACAATGTAACAATTACTAACTATTCTGAAAAAAAGAAGAAGTAAGGCACACCATTTCGACTTTAAATATAACCCCAGTGCTGCGGTAAATGATCCATGAAACAATTGATGATCCGCGGTGAGCTTCTTTTTTTATTTATATTTTTGCCTTTGCTATAAGCCAAATTGGCATGGTCATTATGTTGTCAGAGAAGTAATTGTGCCAAATCAAGGTTCCAGACGATTAAAAAAATTAATTCAAATGCCATTGCTAGTGAACATTGAAGGTACCTGGTCAGAGCTGGCCATTGAACCATGACATGTAAGTATTAAAACTTTGCTTTGATCACCCAAAAGGGGATGAGCTTGAAGCTGATCTTTCAGAGCATTAATATCATCCCACCCAGTCATAAAAACCAATACAGCACCAGGTCTTTCCTTTTGACAGATGTGGCACAAGATGTTTTCTATGAGGTTAAAACCAATCAAATCCGGATTCCAGCAGGACAATGAATCTCTAGTCTGTGGAGTATACTCCTTAAAGTTGGCAGCCTCAAGTGCATCCTGCTCATTTTTAAAAAGTTAGGATAATCTAATGTGATAAACACCTACTAGCTTGCAAACATTATATAATTTATATGGAGCAAGTAGCAATGCCATTTGCCAAGACAAGCATACCTCGACAACAAAAGCAATTCTGCTCTTCCTCTTTCTGACACCTTGTTTTTGTGTTTTCCATGTCTTATCTTGACCATAATCATCAACTTGATTATATGGAGTTAACTTATAACCCGTCATATCCAGAACATCCTCCAAGAAATGAGTTTGAACTGGGTACGTAAAACCCTGAAGATTGACCACAGGTTAATATCGTTACACTGAAACGCCATAAATTATGTCGATGCCAACAATCTTTTCCACTCAAAAAACCATAAAGATGTTACAGTAACTCAGCACATCCATTTCTTCCAGAAGAGCATTTTACAATAAGTCAATAACTACTAGGAATTATACTATTCATGCAAAAGATATGAGAATGCCAAAGTATATGAGTATGAGAAGTCAGACATCATAAAAGCACAACCCACAACAATTGCAGTGTGGGAAAGAAGATGAAGACATCAAACAAAACAGAACTGAATGGTTTGGGAAGAAGAAACATAGACGCTTAACAATTAGACACTCTCCATAAATAAGGTGTCAATGAAATAAGCTTCTAAAAAAACTGGACAACAACGGAAACTAATATATGAATGGTCCTGCTCATGAGAATTTATTACTTACAGGTATTTGTAACATTGGAGCACCACCAAAGTATGATGAGAAAAGCTCCGCATTCAAGGTAGCACTCATTAGTATTAGCCTCAATTCTGGCCTACGAGGAAGGAGGTCTTTTAGGACAATAAGTAGGAAATCTGGATAAAAGAAAAAACACGGTAAGAATTCATTTCAGAAGCATGTTAGTAAGTTCCACTATCTCACAGTGTCAGGACAGATTTTGAAGATTTTCAAGGTATATATAGTAGTTCGCACTTTATCTTCTTTTCTCATCTCAGGGTAAATTTAGCAAAATATATCTAACATCATTTTGTTCCCAGTTTGGACATATTTTTCTCATGAGCAACACATTGACACCAGGAATTTAACCTTTTTGAGTGTAAAGAAAACTGAATCTTAAGATTTACCTTCATTCATCCCACGCTCATGAATCTCATCGACGATAACATGAGTTACGCCTTTCAAATTCCTGTCGACCAGCAATCTTCTTAACAAAATGCCTGTGGTGCAGAAAAGAAGCCGAGTATCTCTGCTTTTGATACCCTCCAGTCGAACCTTATAACCAACCTTTATGAGAAAAAAGTAAAGAATTACATTAGATGACTTGATACTACAGATGAGTTTTTCAAAGACGAGATTCAGACATGTACCAATGCTACTCAGTGGAGAAACTTACAGATTCACCTATTTTCTCCCCCCTCTCTGCTGCAACTCTTTCTGAGACAGCCATAGCAGATATTCGTCTAGGTTGAGTACATATAACACTACATAAAGCCCCATGACCAGATTCTATCTCAGACTCTAAAATGTACTGAGGAATCTGCGTGGTCTTACCACAACCAGTTTCACCTGAGACGACAACAACCTGAAATCACTCATCAGAAGAGCATTACCATCAGTACCGGTAATAAAATCCTTCCAAGTAATAAGAGATTAGAAAGACAAAACTGATGAACCAAATGCACTGTAAACCATGATTAGAAATCCATCACATATGTTTTCTCTTAGATGTGTGTATCTTATTCCCCAACACATAACCATATATAAGGTTTTTGGGACAAAAGATAAATTCCCAAAGCTAAGCAGGATAAAGTACCTGCAGTGGCAGAACAAGAATTAGAGATGGGGTGCCATCTGCAATGCTAAATACCAAAAAGAACATACAAAAAGATGGTGTATTTTTCATGAATAGTTGAACTTTTGTTCTCGTAGCGAAACCTTAAGGTACTCCAAATTTCTAACTGCAGTTAAAGAACTTGTGAGTTGAGACCCATCGACAGTATAACTAAACTACGCATACACAGTAAGGTAAAGGATGATAGCAAATTTTCATAAATCTTGCAAGGAAACAGTACAGGCAAGTAAATTCCGTATTGCTGTAGCTTAAGGGATGAGGTCCTCTATTAGGACAAACAACGGGAAACTGCAGCCTAGAATGTTTTTCATGTAGCTTTTAAGGAAAGTACTTTTTTTTTTTTTTTGCTGATAGGCTTTTCAGCTTTGGAGAAAAGCAGCTTAGGGCATAGTGAACTAATGTGATACAAAATTTTAAATCAAATTTGAGTGTTGTCGTAAATTCTAAAATACAGGTGTATGATCATGAAATCTGACATGCTTTTGTTCAACAAAAACATGCAGAAGGTTCCAAACAATAATTGGACAAAACCTTTACCTGATTTTGTGAAATGGTGGTCAGTAGTGCATCCCTTTCTTTGTAAGCTGGGAGATTTTTACGAAATGCTTGCATTTTTTGACCTTCTTCTGATTCCTACACCAAAACGAGTTGCTTCTCAGAATCAAAAATAGCAAAACAGTACATGCCACATGATAGAAAGGTCAACAGAATGTTTTAACTTGATTTAGTTATTAAAGTAAATAAGCATGGCCACAAGGAGTTTCTCATCGACTGTTTCAGAGTAATAGGAAAAGGCTAAGGTGGAATACTGGCTTTTGAACTGGAGAGACATCAACAATGAGGTACAGGATATTCAATAAGCAGGTAGTAGCATGTGTCCTCTTTCTGTAGCTGCAAACTAAAATCCCCCGTACTCTTGCTACTTTTACACAGAAAACAGCTGGACAATGCCTAGTAGAACCAGGATATGTACATCTATCAGTAGTGACTTGGTGTCAGAACCAAATTAACGCTATTGACCAGTTATTTTGTGTTTTTTGTTTGTAATCGCGACGTGGTTACACTTAAAAGCTTCTAAATAGGAATAAGTATCTAAATTAAATCAGATCAATACATTAGTCGTAAATCAAACTTGATCACAAGCTGTACATGACCATGAAAACCAACAGATCAGGACATCCTTTGGCTGAAAGGCATATAATAATGCGAAAGAAACGTATGCACCGGCGAATACTAGTGCACAAGGTAATCTTTTCCAAAAAAGAAAAGAAAAGAGGTAAATAACTTAATGCACATGAAACCTGCCAAGCCTGTTGCTGACTGCGCAAATGTAAGCTTCTCCGTTTAATGATTTTCTCCATCACAGCACTTGTCGATGTCTGCAGCTCCTGTTGCTCAAAAAGCCCGTCATCAGTGGCAATACTGCCATAGCTGCTTGATCTGGAGAAGGATACCTTTGGCATACTTCCAATATTCCAAGGCTTCCGGGAAAAGTGCTCCCTGAGCAGAACATCCACTCTTCTTTCCAAACCAAAATGTATGACCACCTGTCAATTCTTAAGAACATCAAAGATACGTAATGTCTTTCTCATATCTTTTAGATATATCATATATGATAAGCAGATCTCAGAAATGTAAGGGATGTCATGTTATCCAGAGACAGATGAACACACGTACATTTAAAGGACAGTAGTACGATAAGAAATTCTGAAACAACTTCGCTATTTATTAGAAATTTCATTTCTCTATGAGAGGGACATTTATAAATATATTTTTCATTTTTCCAGCTGACGGCCAACATTTTTTCTTTTTGTTTGCTTCTTTAGGATTCAAGTTCCCAATTAAGTTAGTCTGTAAGGAATGTTTTTGTAGAATTCATAAGGGCACGGAGTTGTAAGTTTATAGCCATTATATATATTTAGCGTACACAACGCAGTTGCATGATATGAGTGAAAATCATGGAAATTACCTCTCTCTGTGGACGCTTGTCATCTAGATCGAATCTGTAGTTAGGCAGCGGCACCTTACTAACAACAACTGCTCTTGCATATTGACGACTGGCAAAGTTTAACAATATCTTTTAGTCTGAAAGTTTTAAGATAATTCAATCATTCCAATGAGAAAGAAACAAAATACAATATTTTGGTAAAATATTCAGATGTACCTATACAAACCCATTCTTGTTGCCAGTGCTGAAAGTTGCTCAAACTCATGTCTGTCCTTTTTATCTCTTGACACCGTCTCTTGTTCATCCTTGCTGCGAATGAGCATGTTCAACTTCCGTTTCCACTCATCAATACCATCAAACGTGGAAGCACCCTGAGAGCCATAAATGCATACATGAACATGAGTTCCACATACTAGTTATAACAGAATGTCTCCCATAAACGACGACAGTTTGCATAATCAGTACAAGGATTCACAAAACTTGGTCAGAATCCAAGAATTAACAAAATTGCATTTGAACGTGATTTATTATATGCAGCACAGAAGCACTGCCAACAAAAAGCAAAGCATGTGATCTCTCTACAACATCCAAAGTCAATGATCAGATCAAAAATATTGCACAATTCCACACCAATTGTTATCACAGCTTGAACCACCTGGAATAATGACCTTAACCAACACTAGAACTCAGTAAATCAGAATCGAACGCCCAACGATTCTTCTCATTAGTCCCGCACCAGAACTCAAAAAGTTTCCCCCAGATGTTTTTACTGCTATGAACAACTTATTCCGTGTCACAAAGCACTACAGTACAAGTCATGGAACTAATTAACACAGTGCTATTTAACTGGCAAAATGCCAAAAGACATAATTACCTCAGTGAAGGTAATAAGAAATTGTGAAAACATACTAAACTAGTGTAGAAAACACCGCTCGTCTATGCCTCATGAAGTTACAACATTTTGAAACATTAAGATACACACATAAAATTTGGAAATGCAGTAGGTATATCATCAATGCATCTCTTCGTCATCTATTACAACTTAACAATGAGGTGGTAGCAACACATCGGAAATGTATCATCAATATAACTTCTCACATTATCTCTATCTTAAGGTTACCAGTTGATACATTATCTAACGCCAAATGCACCCCACGAATCATCACAAAATTGTCATAATGCTTCCATTCCCTAAACCATAAACACGCCGAAAACTAACAATAGACTATAACATTATCCACAAATATGAACTTCACAGCCATAAAATTTATGCCACAACTTTTGCATGTATAATCAGATACTAACAGTTAACAAAAAAAATTAAAAAATTAAAATCACTACTAACCTTACAATTGGATGAAGAATAATCAGTATCAAAATCAGACTCATCTTCTGAAAAATCATTAGATAGTTGTTGTTGATTATTATTATTATTATTAAGAGGAGTCACAAATAAAACAGAACCTTGATTATCTCTGGAATCAAAATCAAGAGACCTAGTTGATGAAGAAATACTCTCAGATGAATTTGATGGAACTAATATAGTTGACCTTAATCTATTATGTGGTGGTATATAAACAGATGATGCTGCCATTTTTCTTCTTCTAACCAAGGTTTTTTTAGGGTTTTGAAGATGAATAAACTTACAGAATGGAGGAGATGAACAACAAATTTTGGGAGGAGGAGAACTCAAACAAAACATTATTTATATTTAAGTAAAATGCTTTTTTTATGATGTCATCATGAATTTAACCCCATAGGACGGAGTTCGATTTTTCATGACGTTTTTGAGGAATTTTTTTTGTTTTGTGGGAAGTGATGGTGATGGTGGGGTGGGTGGGATTTGAGGGAGTTACTGGTGATGAGTAAAATCTAACTGTAACTTTTTGCTGGATTTTTAATTTTTACTGTTTACATCACTAATTTAAACTTTTTCAGTGCTGTTTTGGCTAATTTTGGGAAGTAGGATAAGTTTAGGTCAATTTTTGTAGATTTATTCAGCTGTAATTTTTCTAGATGGATAAAATCAACGGTTATAATTGGGACAGGTAATATCTACCGGGGTGAACACTTGGAAGTTGGAACTAACATGCTGAATGCCTGAATTCCATGAGTCGGGAATAAATAGTAACGGAGGAAACCGCAGCAAGTGGCTGTTTCACAAATTTGCGATTAAGAAGGTGTTTCATAGCATTTATTCCTGCATTCCTGCAATGTGTTATAATACTTCCCACTGTTCTTGATTTTAACATTTTTTATTTATTTATGGAAACAACGGCTTTGAATCGCCCCTAAATTTTATTTATTCGACTAACTCATTCAAATTGAAATTTGAAGGATTACATTAATCAATTACATCAATAAACAGGACAATACCGATAGTACAAGATTTACAATCGAAACTTAAAGAAACGAGATAAGAAAATCGTATTAAACTTTTGCAGCCCGTTGAATGATTGGATATCTATAATGGTCTCAAACCATTTTGTTTCTTGACCATCAAATATATCGGATGCTTCCATAAAAGGAAAGTAATATGCCCAAATTAGTTTCTTCACGGCGAAGTAGATCGTTTTCATCCATAACATGCTTGATAACAATGCAAATCCAAATCCACCAAAAAACATAATAATATAATAAGAAAACAAGTCCCGATAGTATTGTGAAACCATTAGACTGATCAGAAAACCATAAAAATTGTTTAGAAACAATTTATTTTATTGAAAGATAAATATATACAGGGAAACAAACTCGATCCATCCAGTTGATCTGACAAATCAAACCAAAACCGGACGGACTAAGGATCTAAGTTTTTAAGAAAGTAGGTTTTTTTTTTTTTTTCCTTCTTTGGTTCGGAGAGAAAAGGGGAGAGAGAAGACCAATATCTTGTTAGAAAAATTAACATTTTGGGTTATTGGTTTTGTTCAGATTTGTGCAAATTTCTTCACTTTTAATCTCATACTCTCTCCGTCCCAAATTAGATGACCTAGTTGTAATTTGCACAATTCTTAAGGCAAGGAGGAGAGGGGAGAATATTTAATATTTTTTATAATTATATCCTTAAGAATAATTACTAGTAAATTTAGAAATGATTTGTCTCTCAAACTATACAAGGGATATTCGTAAATTTTATACCATCGAAAAGCATTTTAAAATACCTACTAACGAATATAAACATGGTTATCAAATTATACATATTTCTTATACTAATAATATCAATTAAAAGGGTAACTTTAGAAATATCCCATTATTTGATGATATAGGCCATCTATTTTGGGACAAAATTTAAAAACTAACTAGGTCGTCTGATTTGGGATGGAGGGAGTATCATGTATGCGACGTATGGATCTGACTCGACACTTGATTCAGCATGAGTTAGATATCAGATTGTTTGCTTTTTAAGTTTGAGTCAAATTTTGACATAGTCTAAAACTACATACAACTCCAATTCAACATATACAATCAAATTTTCCTAAATGAAAATACTTGACTCAAACCTTATCATGATGATTTTAACAAAATTAAATAGAGGTTTATTTAAGACAAAATAAAATTCCTTATTCATCATACCAATAATGGTGAAAGAGTAAAACATGGAAACTTTTATTTAAGTCAATGACTAAAACATTGTTGAGTCCCATTATTTGTTTGAATCGACGTATGGAAATTGACAAACACACTCAAACCTAATCATTGATTCAGGTTTGTTTAAGTCCGAAATAAAATTCCTTATTCATCATACCAAGTCAATGACTAAAACATTGTTGAGTCCGTTTGAATCAGAAAACAAACACATTGAGTTAGATCCGGATGAATCAAGTGATTTTAGCCAAATCTAGACGATCAGATCTAGACGAGTTAGATCCAGAAAATAAAAACAAACAATGTTAACTCATCAATTTAAGCTTATCCGTTCCATAAACCTAATTTTTTATTTTCTAATAGGAAAAAATATGCATTAATTTCAACAAGAATTTACATATAGTTTTTCTCTAACAAGAGTTTTCAACCAAAGAGAAAAATCATGTCCCCAATAGACTGAACTACTTCTTAGCCTAGTTTCTCTAGTCAAACAGTGAGCTACCTCATTTTTGTCGCTCTTGGTGCTACATACACACAAACCCAGCAATTGAAAGAACTTAATAGTTCCTTACCATCCATAATAATGGAATTATTCATCCATCTAATAGATCTCACTCTACCACTTATGGCCATGATTACGTTCAGGCAATCTCTTTCCAGATGTAGCTTTTGGATGTTGTTCTTTTGGCCCATTTGATTGCCTTCCAATCTGTTATAGCCTCACCCTTCTCCTCATCATCAGCTACTCGTGGAATACACTATGCTCCCCCAAAGTTTCTTGTACCATCAATCAAAGTTAAACCAAATCATATAGTTTTATCTTCTTTAAGAAAAACAGTGTTAAAGTTAATTTTGTGAAAGTCAAAATGAAAAGGACTCCACCTAACTATCTCTCTAACTGTGTTAGAACTCAAACTTCCCTCTCTTTATTTTTATTATATGCTCATTTCATTTAAGCATTTCTCTTTTCACTTGTCTTACAATCACATCTACCTGCATCCTAGTATTATCAATACCCATGAATATCTGGTTTTCTAGATGTTCTATAAAGTATACGATGCGGTAATAATCAAATCTTCTTGCACACTGCTGACCGTGAACCAGCTAGAAACCCAGTCCTTGAGAGACTACCTCTCATAATTCCTGCTAAGTTTGTATACGCAAGCGAAACCTGCTTGCTTATCTGGTAATTCAATAATAGATGACCAACATACTTTTTTTCATTATTGCACAAAAGGAACTAATACTTGTAATATGTCGAGCAAGTCTTTCCTTTACAGGTATACAATTAAGTATACATTTCAACAAAAAAAATATAAGATCTTTGGAGGCAGAGAAACCTCCCAAAATCTAATCCAAGGAAAATTCATTTCCAGCCACATATATGTGCACTATAACCAACACTACCTATATGATCTTTGGAGGTAGAGAAACCCCCAAAATCCAATCCAAGGAAAATTCATTTGTTCAGCCACATATATGTGCATTGTAACCAACACTACCTATAATTTTATAAACAATCTTAACGGATAAGAGTTCATTACGACTAGGTGTCTATCGTAGATGGTCACTTCCTTCAACAGGAATTCTTATTTTACAAATGTCTCTAACAGTGTCATTATCAAACAAAGCATACAATAGATACAAGTTCCGATTACAAGTGTCAGGAATAATGAGTTGATCAACAGTTCTCAACCCCATGGACATAAATCTAGGTGAAACCAAACCAGCCCTACTAGGAATCCATCTGTCATCACATGTAGAGATTTTACTACCATCTCATACCTCCCAACAACGGTTCTCCTTGATAATTTCCAGATCAGCATAAATGACTTACAAACTCAAATGCAATGCATATTAGTTGTACAAAGCAAATTGTTATTTGGGAAATACTTATGTTTCAAAATCCTAACATGTGAAGAGTCGGATGTACGGATGTCAATGGGTACCCAACTATTCAGAACCGAACCAGACCCAAGAGCGGGTCATTAGCAACATTGCTAGTCGGCGAGTAATGTTGTTAGGAACCGATAAGCTTCCGGGTCCTACGAGTATTACCCGTCAGGTACCCATGTATTTATCACTTTGTTTGTAAATTTTACTTAAAATGCAATGATTTGGTCTAGTCTTGCTAGATTTTATTAATTTTTTATTTTTTCTCTTATATTTAATCTTAGTTAGAACATTTACATATATATAATAATAATAATATTATATGAATAATTATTAGATTCAAGCTAACATGATGAATATAAAAAAATTTAGCACAAAAATATAGTTGATTCTAGAAGACTCATTAAATACCCGGATCCGAGGGATATTTTTGTGAGTTTCTGTTAAGGGTCCACTAAAATAAGACCTGAACCCGTCTTTTTTTGTCGAGTTCGTTTTTGGATCAGCGATACCCGGAAAAAATCGGACCCATTAACAGCCCTAGTCAGATTCACACAACATTCTCCAAACTAGCTACACAAGAAGAGCGATATTCAAATAAGCAGTTTTTTTTTTTATAATCAATCCGCCTAAGATTTTAGGCATAGCAACATAGCAATAGTATCCAATCCTTTTAAGTCTATCTTGGTTTTGGTCATTAGCTCACTTAGATAGACAGTCACTGTGAGAAGGAAAACCACATTATGGGTGACACTGAGGTTGTAAATGGATCTTTTAGGGCAGTTTCATTTTTATAAACACCGGAACAATGATACGGTATTGAAGAACCTTCCTAGTTTAGGACCTAGGCATATTATTTAGGCCTACGACTACAAGACACAAAATATTATTTTGAAGTACAATGGATAACCCCTTATCCAACTATTTTACTAAATTATCCTTGATTAATTAGTGCTAATTTATGTGATTAACTGATATTTAATCAAGTTAAACCTAAATCAATTACCGTTAATTCATCATCAAAACTTAAAAATTTCATTTTATTTTATAAAAAACTCGACCCAGAATCGGTCGATGTTAGTGCGATAATAAACCGATTCTGGGTAGAGTTTTTTCAATTGACGAAGAAAACCCGGAATCGGTTTTTGTTAATGTTCACGTAAACTGATTATTAGAAACGAAGTTTATAAAATTCCACATAACCCGATTGTGACATATTTTCAGAAACAAAATATTCATTACATAGTTTAGGAAATTAGCGCATTACATATATATGAAAATTCAGTATGCAAATTCTTGAATGTGGCACATCAATACATCGTCAATGAACCTCTGAGCACGACGGTACAACACCGCATTTTCCTTGTGGTGAATGAACTTTTTTTCCCCATTACGAATTCGTCATAGGTCGTTGAATCGTTCCACCCGCAATTAAACCAATTATTCAATGTTGTATGCAAACATTAAACGATGAGATATGTATTAAAATATCAGATTACTCACTTTTTCAAGAGCAGGAGCTTATGGATGATGGTCGTTCACCATTTTTCTAACTTTAACATACTCTCGCATTAAACTTTTTATGTATTGGAATCAAAAAGCTAAATCTCTCAATTTACGGTTTTTTGGATTAGTGGTGCGCTCATAATAGAACTCTTTCACTATCTTCCAATACATTGAATATAGTTTGTTGGGAAGTTCGTGGAAGACGGGGATGGACGATTCCACGAGATACATACCTTATTCCGGATCTCATTCCATTTTTTAGGCTCGGTGTGTGATGTGGGAGTGACTCAAAGAGGTTTTCCTTATATAGATAAATACTCAACTACTATTTTTTTCGAAATCAATTCACACAATCGGTTTTTAGGAATGTCCACATAGACCGATTTTATCCTTACAAAATCATATAAAATCTGCCTCTCCACAATCGGTTTTTAATATTGCACATGTAATCCAATTCTTGTCAAAAAAAAGATACAGAAAAAGTGCCACTTTTCCTTACTAGAATCGGATTACATGGAATGCCCACATAGACTGATTCTGAAGGTTGTCAAAATTCTGGATTTTTCGTTTTTTTCAGAATCGGTCTTTAACAATATCCGCATAAACCGATTTTGAACACTTACAAAACAAGTGAATGAAATTCCCAGAATCGGTCTATGTGGTGCACTTCTTGTTAGAGCACAACTCGGTCGAACTCGCAAGCGTTGCTATCTCAAGCTTGTTTGTCAAGTTTAGTTGATCAAAACTATATACTTGATTTCTAGTCTACTTATAGCTATGTCTCGGATTAGGATAGAAGTGTGTAGTTGAGCTTTAGACTTCACGGCGTTCACTAATTGAAGAAAAAGATCTACTGAGGAGCTCGGAGGAACTTCATCAACAAAAGGTATGTGGAGACTAAACTTATTTATCACTCAGATGTCTATTTTATTCTATCTTCTAATGAGACTAAGTCGCATAGCTATATAGACTTTTACATTATACACATTTGATATTTCGAGCCGAGTTTATCTTGCTTATCTATTTCTCGAAATATGTGTTGAAAGCTTTTAGCTTTAGCTAAGTTCATCGTATTTTTGACGAGTTTAGTTGGAGACGATTTATTTTTTGGTAACTAAATATTAAGTCAAAAGAAAATCATGTGAAAATTACCTTAAAACATCTTATATGATTTGTGTGAGACAATCATTTGATGTCGACTTGGGAAGTTTCGTATTGATTGATTAATCACTTGAAAATTACTTGAAGCTAGTGGTATGTGTGAGATTATCATTGTTGTCTTCCAAGGATGTTTCAATGATTAAATGACAGTTTTAGAACTACCATATCTGGATATAATACCGGTTGTATACTTTGTGTACTAACTGTGCAAGTCTAGTTCAGGTCCCGAAACTATTGTTTGCGAACGGGCTAGACAAGGCCAAGTCTGAAACTCCTGTTCACGTAAGCTGTTTGCGAACGGCCGGACAAAGCCAAGTCCGAAACTCTTATTCGCGTACTCAATTTGCGAACAGATCGGTTATGTTCTGAAATCAGTAAAGTGTGACTTTCATACTCATGAACTCAGGATTCTTTTGCGAACTTAAAGTCCCTGGAACTTTAATGTATTAAGGTATATATGTGAACTCGTTTTACAAACCATGGCATTATGTTCATGAATTGGATCTTGTATAAGTACTTTGTACAATTACAAACCAAACCGATTTTGCTTCAAATGGTTCATATACCCATTCCTATAAGATGATGAACATTTGAATAACTCTCTTGAAATGCATTTAGATTCATTTGATTATCTATCATGATTGATTGATCATCATATTTGATCTAGAAGTGTTAGATGAATATGGCTAAGTTATAAGTGTTAATATGGCTAACTTCGGTTAACTATTATTGAGCCAACTAAGTATACACGTTTAGGTACGGTTCATCCATATCTAAATATAAGTATATTTCATTTGTGTGTATCAAGCTAATAACATCTAACGGTGGAGATTGATTGCTTAATTTCTAAGCAGACTTAGCTTGAATCTTAAATAATAAGTTCATCTAACGGTGATTGAATGCTTTGTTACTAAGCTATCTTAGCTTTGATTGTAAGCAACCCTGATTTGAAAGACTATATAAGGGAGAACTCTAGCATCTGGGAACCTAATCCAGACACTTCAGTGTGTCCTAGTTGCAAACTAGAGTCGATTCTCAAAACCATTATTAGGTTAACGACTTGAAGACTTCATTTGGGATTCGTGAAGCCAGATCAACTATTTTCTCTGTAGTTGCATATTCTGATCTTACTTTTTCTATCGTATTGAGTTTTATCTTCTCTAAGATTTACTCGAGATTTATCTTCGATAGGTAATATATAAAAAGTAATCACAACAGTTCTTCGTCTCAGAGTCTTGTGATTTCGTAATAATTTTTTCTGTTAATCAGTTGGGTTATTGTGAGGTGACTGATATTTCTAGGCTGCTCTTCGGGAGTATAAGTCTGGGGTATTAGTTGATTCCTGTTCACCTTGATCTTTGTATCCAAAGACGGAATAAAAAGAATAAAGGATAGACATATCTGTGGGAGACAATTTTTTTATAAGTCTTCAACATCGGGTCGTAGCAACTCTTAGTTGTGGGTGAGATCAACTAAGGGAATCAAGTACGCAGAATCCGGCGTGGTTCAAGAGGCGTAAATAACGCGACTGTACCTTAATCGGTGTGAGACTTGGTTAGGGCTCAACTACATTCCATTACGAAGTTAACTTGTAGTAGGCTAGTGTCTGTAGTGGCTTAATAAAGTGTGGTGTTCAAAGATGGACTAGGTCCCGGGGTTTTTCTGCATTTGCGGTTTCCTCGTTAAATTTTTTTTTTGGTGTCTGTGTTATTTCTTTTCCGCATTATATTTTTTTATATAATTGAAATATCACAGGATGTAGTTCAATCAGTTGATAAATCTGACCTTGTTTGTTGGATATAACTTGATTGACACTTGGGCATTGGTCTTTGGTACCGTCCAAGTTATTTCTCATATCAATCAGGCTCACGAATTTCTTTTTGTTCGATTTGCTGATTGTATTGAGAAATAGAGATAAAGCTCCTTGATATATCTCTTGATAGAGCTCGCTTTTAAGTTGGTGCTCTCGGAATTATATTGGAGTTTAGTCCATACAAATTGCCGAACGAATTTTTGGGTGTGGTTGTTATACCCCCGCTTTTTCAATTGGTATCAGAGCAGGAAAACACGCTAAGACCTCATAAGTTTGTGTTTGAAGCAATCTGACTCTATGGACATAAGTGTTATTTCTTTAAACGTACCGCCAGTCTTTGATGGATCGAATTACTTATGGTGGAAAATTGTTATGCGTGCTTTTCTACAAGCGCGTGATTTTCAATCATGGGTTCGTGTTGTTAATGGCTATAATCCTCCAATGGTTACAGTAAACGGTGTAACTATTGCAAAGGATATTGGTGATTATGATGATATCGAGATTCTTGCTGCAAAGCAAAATTCTGACGGATTGAATGCTATCATCCATGCCATTACTCCAGATCTTCAGCACCATGTGACTACGCGCACTCGGTCTAAAGATGCTTGGGATATTTTAAAAATCGTATTTGAAGGGAATACCTCTGAGATAGAAGCTAGGATTAAAAACCTAAATTTTGATTGGGAAAACCTTCATATGGCTGATGAAGATTCATTTGATGAGTTTAATCACAAAGTGTCTGAAATTGTTAATGCATTGATTGATACTTGAACATTGGTCTTTGGTACCGTTCAAGTTATTTCACATAATAATCAGGCTCACGGATTTCTATCTCTTCGGTTTGCTGATTACATTGTGAAATAGAGATATTAGAACTCTTTGAGATACTTTATTAAGATTGAGTCTAGTTGATTCTCTTGAAAGTATATTGGAGTTAGTCCATACAGATTGTTAATCGAAATATTGTTTTTGCGTTGGGTAAGACTATACCTGAAAAGGACATTGTGATGAAAATTCTCATATCTCTACCATCTAGATACGATTTTAAGAAACAAGCCATCGTTGAGGGAAATAACCTTGAAACACTTTCCAAAAATACTCTTATTGGAAAGCTAAAGATTTTTTTATCTTTAACCAAGTAAAAGATAAAAACTTTGCGTGCCCTGCAATCCTATTGCTGCACCTGATGAAAATTCTCTATGTCGTGAATTGGTTGATCTGAAGGATGAGAATTGCTTTAATTCAACCCTTTCATTGTTCGTACAACAGTTAAATAAATCTCTTAGACGGAGAAAAAGAAAGTCTCATAAAAAATATTCCTCATCAATCAATGATATGGATAGGAAAGTTCACAAAGACTATGATGATGGAACTTGTTCCAAGTGTTACAGATATGGTCATCATATCTCTGTTTGTCTTAAGAAGGAGGTTAGTGAGAAAACCAAAGCATGGATGGCAACTCTTGACTACTGTCCCGAGGAAGAAGCCTGTGAAAGTTCTCTCACGTATTTTGTAGATAATCACACTTGTCTCTCCAACAGCTCTGATCATTCCATGATAAACAATCTAACTTTCCCAGAAGAGAAAATTGATCTCTTGACCAAAGAATTGTGTTCAATAAAGATTATGTTTTAACTGGAAAAGGAATCGTGGAATAATAGGATTGAAAATCTAGAATGTCAACTGAAAAAATTAAGGGAAAAAAAAAGCGATACATCGCAACCGCGATCACAAGAAGAAGGATCGATTATTTCCGAAGAGTTCTTCTAAATCCAATCAGCATATTACTCCTAAAAACAAGTCACGGTCAAATTGTTCTTTTAAAGAGAAATACGTGATAAAATCCAAGGACACAACAGATCCTAAGTTTTTCTTTTGTAAAAACCAGGATCACCCAAAGATGGATTGCACAAAGGTTCTTGAAAAGCATTATTCTAATTCTTTACTATATCAAAAGAAAATAAGAAAATCTCATAAGAAATTAACACCATTTTTGAAAGAGATTCTCATAACCATTCATAGTTTGCAAAAATCTATAAACAAAGAGTGCAAAACATGATGGGAAAGGAAGATGTCCTCTTTTGGTCACTTCTCTAGAATGAGTAATTAGAGACAAGGAATGAAAAACTCACTCTCTCCTCAAGAGAAACCACCCGATCCTTTACTAGGTGGGAAAAATTACAGTTTGTAATAGTTTCTAAGGTTGTTCTTGTCTTCCCCCGGATAAGAACTACAACCTTTAAGAGGGGTGAGAAAGGGTTCCTGGTGTATCATACTTCGTGAGCTATGCTCCATGAAACTGCTCTCTTGATTATCTTATTCTGTTTTTTTCTTCTTGTGATCTAAATTCGTTTATTGAGCTAAGAACTGTTCCTTGTGTTTATGTTCGTGAATAACTTGCACACGTCCTGGGTATGTGTACGGAATGTGTCTGACAAACCTTTTCAAGTATCCAAAATTCTTTTAGGGTTTTGGTCAAAGGTCTTTTGGGGAAATTGTTCCTTATCTCTTCCTTATAAGGATCAAGGGTTTCATTTCCCGAGCAAGCATTTCATTTATTTTTTTATCATGTCCTCATCAAGTATTTCCAGTAAAGAAGATGATGTGTGGACTGTTCTCTTCCCTTCTAGGAAAGTTTGTTTTGATTCTTCTGATAATGAGTTAGGTCAAGACAAACGTGATTCCTCCTCTTGTGAGAATCCCTCAATCTCTCATCTTGATAAGCTCTCGCTAACTATGAATCTTGTTTTGGAACAAGTGCTTTGAAGAATGAACTCGAATCTTCAACCAAAAGACTTGAGGATAAGATCGATAATCTCGAATCCAGGATGGATCTGATCGAAGATGAACTTGATGAATACGGGAATATGAGAAGAGTCTCCAAAGTGAAATGTTTTTGTTGTACTACAAATAATGTCTATGAAACTTTTTATGAGAATTTATTCTTATGTTTAAGAAGGATAACTAGGGTTTGGTATAGCAATTATTGTGATTACACATAGCTATTTCCAACGATATCCATCTTGCAATGTTTTTGGATTTATTTATTTAAATTCTAAGTTATTTGGAAGATGATCTTGCAGTATTTAACCTTATTGGTTTTATATATTACAAATGTATTATGAGATATATATGCGTTTATGTTCGTGAACTGTGCTTATCTCATATATGCTCAAAAGTTAAGTCTATTATGTCTTTATGCAAATATTGATAAAAGATAGAATGAACTTTTTGAGAAAATTCCGCAGTATTGATCTTTCCATGATCCAATTTTATGTGAAAGTACTGTATGGCTCCGTAAGTTTTCTTATGTTGAGTGTATCCGATTAAATTAATCAATAAGGTCTTCTTGTGGTTAATTTATTCGAGTTTACTGGATACAAATCCATGTGATTTGTTTATGTCCAAAGAAATCTTTTTTTTTTCTCGTAAAAGTAAGGTCGTTCATGTTGTTCTCTTGGGAATGACATCAAATGGGGGAGAGTTCTTAAATGAACTTGTGCTTAATTGCCATATCTTTGTGGGGAGAGCGGTTGTGGAATTTTGTAGGAGTTATCTTGTATCTTTATAAACTCCTTGATGAATACACCAAGTTTCGACTATGTGAAATCATCGAAACAAAGTTGATATATTCTCTTTTAGTCATGAATTATCTCTTGAGAATTTCATTATAATCCCATAGTTTTCGTACCTTTTCCAACTTATATTGACAAAAATGGGGAGAATTATTTGGTAGTTCACACTACATACATATGGTTTACGGATCATTATGTAAGGGGGAGTGGTTTTCATTTTGAGATGGAAGTATTGACTAAGGGGGAGTGATACATATCACCATAGTATTATTTCAAAGTTGTGATGCTATTGGACTTTGATTCGATATAATAATACTATGAAATTGTACAACAATGATTGAGAACCTTCGTTTTCATATTGTTATGGCTACAGATCTTCAACAACAATGATGCTGAGTTAAACACATTCAGAATCGACGGAGAACTTGAAGTAACGAAGAATTCAAGGAAGTTGAAGAGCTAAGGAAATCAAGCATGATGGATCAGAATCTACAAAGTTTATTTATTTTGTAATCCATATGTATTGATAGTTTTGTCACTAAAATTGACAAAGGGGGAGATTGTTAGAGCACTTCTCGGTCGAACTCGCAACCGTTGCTATCTCAAGCTTGTTTGTCAAGTTTAGTTGATCAAAACTATATACTTGATTTCTAATCTATTTATAGCTATGTCTCGGATTAGGATAGAAGTGTGTAGTTGAGCTTTAGACTTCACGGCGTTCACCAATTGGAGAAAAAGATTTACTGAGGAGCTTGAAGGAACTTCATCAATAAAAGGTATGTGGAGACTAAACTTATATATCATGCAGAAGTCTATTTTATTCTATCTTTTAATGAAACTAAGTCGTATAGCCATATAGACTTTTACATTATACACATTTGATATTGTTAGAGCATAGCTCGGTTAAACCCACCAAGCGTTGGTATGTCAAGTTTGGTTGTCATATTTTAATGAACCAAAACTCATTTAAAGAGTCGTTTGATTATGTACTAGAGTCAAATTCGTATAGGTTAGCTTGAAAATATTAGGATATGAGACATTACAAGTATTACGAAGACTTGAAGAAGTGAAGAAGTAAGGAGCTACAACGACAACATCATCCTTCCACTTGAGGTTAGTGATATTTGACTTGAACTGTTTCATTCCCTAACGTATCTTTCAAGTCGTGCATATTGAAAACATAACTGCGAAGCATGAATGATTATACTCTAGTTAGACGTAGTATTAAGGAATACAATACGAAGTATAACGCTTATCTTTTGAACTTCATATATAAGACATCGACATAATCGTTTAAATGCTATTGTGATTATGTATGGGTATGAGGTGAAGATTTCATCCTAGGAAACAATGTTTTACATTCGTTTAAAGGAAGTTAATTCATGAACTTGTTTTGTGAATCGAAAGGGAAATCGCTAGGCTTATTGGTATTGTTATTCATTGCATATCTTTTGAACTACCAATATGTGTAATTAGTATAACCGCTCATGACTTATTTATGTTCTTGGTAAAACTATTCACAAGGCCTGACTTTTGTATTGGTATGACTTTTATTAGTGAAATCGATCTTAAGTAATCACATGAGATGGTATATATGATCGATTTAGTGTTATGGGTATGACCAACTCTAGGCAAAGGGGAACCGATCCTAGTAAGAGGTGCAACCAATCACAAGAGGGGAATCGATCCTTGTAAGAGGTGAAACACGTTTCTAGATATTGAGAACCGATCCTATGAACATGTGCAACACGTTTTTAGATATTGGGAACCGATCCTATGGACATGTGCAACAAATACAAGTTAGATACCATATATATGTGGGAACCGATCCTAGTACCTAGTCAACCGAATTTTGGAAAGCTAGTGTGACTAAATCCAGTACTCACATGGAGGTAGAACCAAAACTTGTTTTGGTAGAACCGTGAAACCCATGATTGGTGATTGAGTGTTCTTGATCAATCACATAGTTCTTGGAAGTCAGATGAACCAATTCTAAACTTGTTTGGAAGTGTGGCAAATCGATTCCAAGATGGTAAATATGAAAGATGATTTACTAAGTTAAGATGTCGACATACTTTGAACATGTGCAGTAACGCTTATCTTTTATTGTTCAAAGATATTCCTTAATAGCTAAAGGAAAAAAATCCCGGATCGAAAAATAAATAAATTGAGAATCTTTTAATTAAGGTTTTTAATTTTATTTTTGGAAAAATGAAAATTAGTAATGTGTATTTACTAGTTGGGGATTTTCTAAGAGATTTTCGGTCAATGTTTGGACAAAGCATTTTCACGAATTATGGAAACCGAATTTTGAAATATATTGCATATCTTGAGAATATTTTCGGTTTTGGAAATTCCTTGGTGTCCAAACTTCCTTGGTCTATAAATATCAAAGTTTGCATTTCGAGCAAACTAATCCTCGAAGCCAACAAAACTACCTAGTTGTGTTGTTCTTGGTGGAGCCGCCTATTCGGAGAGGAAAGTAACCTAATTAGGCGAAATCTCTTACAACCGCTCGGTTTAAAGACTTCTTTGGGATTGAGAAGCTCTATTAGTACCGTTGGTGGGAAACTAGATAATTACGGTTTATTATTAGTTTTTGATTGATTTGATTGACTAACCGTTGTTGAACTTTGATTGCACCTAGTTTGTTTATGCTTGAGAATCTTCTCTTCTGATATAAGATTCACTCAAACTAGATCGAAGTTTCGACGGGGATCTTTAGAATATTTGTAGATCTAAAGACATCTTGTGATAATCCATTATTAACAGACTCTGTTTTGTGCGTGATTGATCACAAGAGATTCAAGTTGATTGTGTGCGGTGTTTATTGAAGATCTAAGAAGATTTGAAGACAAAGAAGACTTTGAAGATTTGATTTGGGTTCATAATCTTTGGTGTGCACAATACTTGTTTCGATTAAAGAGGATCCAACTATAATCGGTTTATCCTTGTGGTAGATTGGATTGATTAGTTGAGTAGATCGGCATCAATACAATTCTTTGTGATTCAAAGTATTGATTGCAAAATCTTGACAATACTTTGGTAGTTGTTATTAGATAGATCTAAGGACCTGACAAATGAGTTTATTGGAATAAACGGAAGAGCCTTGTGTCAAACTCACATCACTTGGTTGAAAAGAGTTGCTACCAAACATATTTGTTGTTCCTTTACTGTTTGGAATACGAACCAAAGGAATTGTTCCAAGTACGTGACTTATTACAAGTTGGAGGTGTGGGAATACAAACGGAACTAGGTGAACTATATGTTTAGTTGCTTGGTCTCAACTATACGAAGTTGGTTTGATTTGGTATAACGTCTTAATCCTGAGAGTATTCAATTCTGGACAAGGTCTCGGAGTTTTTCTGCATTTGCGGTTTCCTCGTTAACAAAATCTTGATGTGTATTTTACTTTTCTATTTCCGCAATTATAATTGTTTTTATTATAAATAGAAGTAAAATACACAAACGTTAGTTCCTATTTACTTGATAGTAATCCTATTGTGTTTGGTAAAGTCCGAACCATTTATCACACAAGTTATCTTGTTGTCGTATTGTCTCTATCTCGTATCCATAGATGATCACACGAAGTGTGAACCGATTAGTTGCATTGTCTCGACTCAGTCCATAGACAATCACTTTCGGAGAATGGACTTATAGGTGGAAAAGTTTTAGATTGAGGTATATTTGGGTACCCTCGTCTTTTCAATTGGTATCAGAGCAGGCAAACACAAAAATATCTAACAATCTGTGTTTGGTGTGATCCAACCTATAAGAAATTGAATCTATGTCTGATTCAGTTAACGTTATGCAAGAGTATGAATACTAAAAAGTTGAAGATGTTACCACTTCGTTAACTCATGATCCAGGAGTTGCGAAAACATCTATGTCTTTCTCTTAAGGGAAAGAGGATGCTGATAAAGAGTTGGTAAAACTCCTAAAGCCTATAAAATATATGTCTTCTAAAGTGTTGATATTAAAGACATAGTCAAATCTTCTTAAGAATGAGATCAGAGATAAAGACATTCAACTGAATATTCTAGCCAAAGAGAATATGGATCTCACTGTCAAATTATAAGCTCTTGGTAAATCTCTTACTCGATAAAAAGAGGCACGTTCTATGACTCTGACTAATGATGTTGTTGTGATTTCTTCTAATGTTGAGGAAACTAAAATTCCTTGCTCGACTTTTACAGATTGTGATAAAACCGGTTTAGTCACATCTGAAACAGATCAAGATGATGGTAGTTTGCCTAACTACATCAAGTCAGAAGAGGATGAAAAACCAGCTTCTAGATCTACTGATGATCAAACAAAATCTTGTGCAAAGGAAAGTTTGAATCGATTCCGTGTAAGTGATCTTAATGAATACAACTTTCATTCACTTGACAGGAAACTTATACTTCTTCAACATACGGTGGTAAAAATATTGAAAGAAGTTTCTTGTCTTAAAAAATTGAAAGATCATTCCTCGGTAGAAAGACAGATTATACTACTACCTGATAAGATCAACTTAAAAGAATCAGAGGAAAGAGTTGATAATCGCTTCTGGAAAAAGGTTTCTCCTCACCCATATCGAAACAATCCTCTTTTTGATAAAGAACGACTCCAGAAGAAAGGAAAAGAGAGAATCTCTGCCAAAGGAAACAATCAGGAATTTCCGATAATTGTTTCAGATAATCATATTGATGTGCACCATAAGGAAATCCTTAGGATGAGAAAATCTTATGAAAATATCATTGATAGAATTAAGATAGATTTATCGATCTCTTAAAATTCTCACATCAGTACATCTTCTCCACATGATCATATCTCTAGAGTTAGAAAAGATCATTTTTCTAGGAGAAAATATTTTGGGCAGAAATTCCCAAAGAGAAACATGAACTATGGTTCTGATACTCGCTGTAAGCTAGAAAAAGCTTACTCCGATACAACTTAGTTGTATCGAAATTGTGCACTCTCATCCCCTTCCGTGCTCTTAAGAGCTAGCACTATGGTGCACTCCATCCCTTCCCTATCCCTCATATGTAGGGAAGGGATAGCACAAGGAAGCCAAGCTCACTACACGAAACGGCTACTCAGTAGCCGTATGAATAGTGTCATACGGAAACTGAATAGCCGTATTTTTTTTTACCCAGTTTTTTTTCAATATGAATATATTTGTCTAGGTAAAATAAGATATTTTAGAGTAAAAAAACGATATATAATAGGTAAAAAATAGATATAATAGGTAAAAAAAGAGTTTTAGTAAAAAAAAAAGAGTGAAAAAAGAAAGTTTTAAGGTAAAACTTTAAAAACCAGATTAAAATGTTACGGCTACTCAGTAGCAGTAAAGTGTAAATAAATACGGCAACTGAGTAGCCGTGTGATTTCCCTTCCCTACAAGCGGGATCAGATGTGATCCTCCATGTAGGGAAAGGGGTGGATATCCCTACACATGTAGGGATATTGGAGACCATAGTACATGGTTTTTGGAGAGTTTGAGGGATAGGGAGGGATAGGGAAGGGATGGTGCTCTCCATAGTGCTAGCTCTAATTATGGATGAGAAAAGCACAATAAAATGAGAGCACATTTGTTTTATGTGTAGTTGCTTATCAGAAAAAACTGTGACATTTTATGGATTACTACGAATCCATGTCTGTCAAAAAAGTGTTCATGTTTATCATGATTTTCCATAAATAGATTTTATTTAGAATTTTCGAATTTTAATAAACCTCCCAGCATGAGAAGATCGGACAAAGGAAACTGAATATATTTTTGTAATATTTTCGGAATTTCCTGATATTTTCGGTCCGAGAGTTGTCTCTTCTTAAAGGGAAACTATCTCTTGCATGTATTATTGAAACCCTGATCAATCCTTATTTATATAACCGAGCATGCCTCCAATAAATCGCAGTGTCACAAAGGCTAATAAGGAGGAAGCTCAAAAGGTTAAAGATTGTCAAAGAATCAATACATAGAGGAAGAAGAAAAACATATCAAAAATCATGTCTGATTATGATTCTGATAGTTCAGTTGGATCATAAGATGAGTTATGTCTGTTGGCTTACAACCTACAAGATCCAACCAAAACCAAGTGGATTCATTCTGATAGTGTGATTGACTATATCCAAGGTTTTGAAGAACTAAGAACCAATCTTATAATAACGGTTCGAAATCAAGATTGGCTCAAAAATAAGGTTGAGGAAACAAAAGCTGATATTGCTTATATGAAGGTTCAAGTTGAAAAACTTGAGAAACAAGAAGTGGTTGCAGACAAGTCTCTTGAGACATGCTTCAAAAGTTTGAACACTGAAGAAACCTCAGTGAACAACAAGAGCACCACTAGAGATTAAGTTATATGATGTAATACTTAATCCAGAATAATAGACACCAATTTTTTATTTATTTAAATGATTGTATTAGGTCTATCATGAATAAAATTATTTGATTTATAATTTTTCTCGTGATAGTTTTTGATTTACATAGCCTGTGCTTGAATGCTTTATCTTACTGCTATGTATGTTTATGGGATGTTTGATTTCGGTTTTCATGACCTTGATATTCGATCTCATATGTTGTGAACCCTTATGGTTTGGGTGACTTTTTGGTTTAACACGATTAAGTTCTAGCCCATGTTGGTAGGTTTTATCAAAGGATCATGAGGGGTTCTGATTGAAACAATATGTGAAAAAGTCACAATATGTTGAATCGTCTGGTTTAGCATAAAAGCATATGTGTTTCGGGGTTTTCAACTTTTGCTTGCAATAGTTAAAACCGGTTTTCAACCTTTCTCTGGTAAAGGTTGGTTGTTGTTATTCTTTTGTTTTGCATAAGGATGACAACATAATGATATTTCGGTATCAATTCTCCCTGGAAAGAAGATGCAAACATATTGGAGAAGTGGATGCGAAATTTGAGGTAACGACTTTGTTAGTTAATCGTTTTCCTGTTTAAGAAAAGCCCGAGTTTATTGCGTATATTTATTGCTTTTGCTTAACAAAATTTCGGTACAATTGATGTTTTATTCCATTATTTGTGTATGGATGTGTGTGTGATTCAATTGTTTCCGGTTAAGAAAAACTATTGTTATCTTGCTTTATTGTTTGGTATCAATCGTTTAGGCTTACAAAATTGCGGTGCAATTGCGGTGCTTTAATGTCTATGTTGTTTCAATTGCTTCCGGTTGAGGTAAATAATTATGCAAGTTGATTTATTTGGTTTGTATGAATTGTTTATGGCTTAGCGAAAGAAAAGGTTTTCATGATGAATTATTTAGTCCAATTTGATTTCGGATAAGAGAAACTAAGTTAATTCTGATCTTAGTTAGACTTATCAAAGTGGAGGTTTCGGTTATTCAAGTCTAATCGAATGCCTTAACAAGAAATGCTAGTTAACTAACCTAGTACTTGTCTTGTTTAAAAGTGAAAGGTCTAAGTTATATGGATAATTAGAACCTGATGAGAAAAATAGAGTTATCTTTATTTTGGTCTTATCGAACAAGCGATTGTATTCGTACAATCGGTTTAGCAAAGGAACTAAGGTGCTTAGTCGATTTTTAGTTTGCTAAACTATTAGGGAAAATTGCTTCGGGAAATTTTTTCCTTGGTAACATATCAAAACAAAATAACTTTGTAGTTTCAGTTTTGATATTGGTTATCAAAAATGGTGTGTGGAACCCTCGTGCTTAACTCTATAGGTTGCAAGTCTTGTGAGATTTATAAGATCCTTTCGGTTTGTCCTTTAGTTGCTCGTACCTTTGTCATTTTGTGACAAAAAGGGGGAGAAATATATGGAGTAAACAAGTGATACTGGTATTGATTTATATTGATTGGTATCACTAAGGGAAAGGACATTGGTGCTTAAACGTTTTATCTAACGAAAGAGTAAAGCATAGACGAAGAGGGAGTAGCATATCATATTGATAAGGGAATAACAAAGACGTGCGAATTGATAAAATCTACCTATCTTACCTTTATGGAGAGTATTAGCTTTGTTATTATAATGTCAACATCGGCATTTATGGATTGAATGTATACAGGTTATTGCGTTGTTGAATTTGGGAATCAAGCGTATGTGTAATGAATTCTTATAATTTGTTTATCCATATGATGTAAGAGTTTTGTCACTAAAATTGACAAAGGGGGAGATTGTTAGAGCATAGCTCGGTTGAACCCACCAAGCGTTGGTATGTCAAGTTTGGTTGTCATATTTTAGTGAACCAAAACTCATTTAAAGAGTCGCTTGATTATGTACTAGAGTCAACTTCGTATAGGTTAGCTTGAAAGCATTAGGATATGAGACATTACAAGTATTACGAAGACTTGAAGAAGTGAAGAAGTAAGGAGCTACAACGACAACATCATCCTTCCACTTGAGGTTAGTGATATTTGACTTGAACTATTTCATTCCCTAACGTATCTTTCAAGTCGTGCATATTGAAAACATAACCGCGAAGCATGAATGATTATACTCTAGTTAGACGTAGTATTAAGGAATACAATACGAAGTATAACGCTTATCTTTTGAACTTCGTATATAAGACATCGACATAATCGTTTGAATGCTATTGTGATTATGTATGGGTATGAGGTGAAGATTTCATCCTAGGAAACAATGTTTTACATTCGTTTAAAGGAAGTAAATTCATGAACTTGTTTTGTGAATCGAAAGGGAAATTGCTAGGGTTATTGGTATTGTTATTCATTGCATATCTTTTGAACTACTAATATGTGTGATTAGTATAACCGCTCATGACTTGTTTATGTTCTTGGTAAAACTATTCACAAGGCCAGGCTTTTGTATTGGTATGACTTTTATTAGTGAAACCGATCTTAAGTAATCCTGAGATGGTATGATCGATTTAGTGTTATTGGTATGACCAACTCTAGGCAAAGGGGAAACGATTCTAGTAAGAGGTGCAACCGATCACATGAGGGGAATCGATCCTTGTAAGAGGTGCAACACGTTTCTAGATATTGGGAACCGATCCTATGAACATGTGCAACACGTTTTTAGATATTGGGAACTGATCCTATGGACATGTGCAACAAATACAAGTTAGATACCATATATATGTGGGAACCGATCCTAATACCTAGTCAACCGAATTTTGGAAAGCTAGTGTGACTAAATCCAGTACTCACATGGAGGTAGAACCGAAACTTGTTTTGGTAGAACCGTGAAACCCATGATTGGTGATCGAGTGTTCTTGATCAATCACATAGTTCTTGGAATTCAGATGAACCAATTCTAAGCTTGTTTGGAAGTGTGGCAAATCGATTCCAAGATAGTAAATATGAAAGATGATTTACTAAGCTAAAGGAAAAAATCCCGGATCGAAAAATAAATAAATTGAGAATCTTTTAATTAAGGTTTTTAATTTTATTTTTGGAAAAATGAAAATTAGTAATGTGCATTTACTAGTTGGAGATTTTCTAAGATATTTTCGGTCAATGTTTGGACAAAGCATTTCCAGGAATTATGGAAACCGAATTTGGAAATATATTGCATATCTTGAGAATATTTTCGGTTTTGGAAATTCCTTGGTGTCCAAACTTCCTTGGTCTATAAATATCAAAGTTTGCATTTCGAGCAAACTAATCCTCAGAGCCAACAAACTACCTAGTTGTGTTGTTACTGGTGGAGCCGCCTATTCAGAGAGGAAAGTAACCTAATTAGGCGAAATCTCTTACGGCTGCTCGGTTTAAAGACTTCTTTGGGATTGAGAAGCTATATTAGTAACAATGGTGGGAAACTTGATAATTGGGGTTTATTATTAGTTTTCGATTGATTTGATTGACTAACGGTTGTTGAACTTTGATTGCACCTAGTTTGTTTATGCTTGAGAATCTTCTCTTCTGATATAAGATTCACACTCAAACTAGATCGAAGTTTCGACGGGGATCTTTAGACTGTTTATAGATCTAAAGACATCTTGTGATAATCCATTGTTAACAGACTCCGTTCTGTGCGTGATTGATCACAAGAGATTCAAGTTGATTGTGTGCAGGTGTTTATTGAAGATCTAAGAAGATTTGAAGACAAAGAAGACTTTGAAAATTTTTGATTTGGGTTCATAATCTTTGGTGTGCACAATACTTGTTTCAGTTAAAGAGGATCCAACTATAATCGGTTTATCCTTGTGGTAGATTGGATTGATTAGTTGAGTAGATCGGCATCAATACAATTCTTTGTGATTCAAAGTATTGATTGCAAAATCTTGACAATTACTTTGGTAGTTGTTATTAGATAGATCTAAGGACCTGACAAATGAGTTTATTGGAATAAACGGAAGAGCCTTGTGTCAAACTCACATCACTTGGTTGAAAAGAGTTGCTACCAAACAAATTTGTTGTTCCTTTACTGTTTGGAATATGAACCAAAGGAATTGTTCCAAGTACGTGACTTATTACAAGTTGGAGGCGTGGGAATACAGACGGAACTAGGTGAACTATAGGTTTAGTTGCTTGGTCTCAACTATACGAAGTTGGTTTGATTTTGTATAGCGGCTTAATCCTGAGACTATTTAATTCTGGACAAGGTCCCGTGGTTTTTCTGCATTTGCGGTTTCCTCGTTAACAAAATCTTGATGTGTCTTTTACTTTTCTATTTCCGTAATTATAATTGTTTTTATTATAATTGGAAGTAAAATATACAAACGTTAATTCCTATTTACTTGATAGTAATCCTATTGTGTTTAGTTAAGTCCGAACTATATATCAAGTAAACATACTTCGTTGTTGTATTGTATCGATCTTGTATCCATAGTCAATCACACAAGTTATCTTGTTGTCGTATTGTCTCGATCTCGTATCCATAGACGATTACACGAAGTGTGAACCAATTAGTTGCATTGTCTCTACTCAGTCCATAGATAATCACTTTCGAAGAAAGGACTTATAGGTGGAAACATTTTAGATTGAGGTATATTTGGGTACTCTCGTCTTTTCAGATATTTCGAGACGAGTTTATCTCGCTTATCTATTTCTCGAAATATGTGTTGGAAGATTTTAGCTTTAGCTAAGTTTATCGTATTCTTGATGAGTTTAATTGGAGACAATTTATTTGTTGGAAACTAAATATTAAGTCAAAAGAAGATCATGTGAAAATTACCTTGAAACTCTTATATGATTTGTGTGAGACAATCATTTGATGTCGACTTGGGAAGTTTCGTATTGATTGATTAATCACTTGAAAATTACTTGAAGCTAGTGGTATGTGTGAGATTACCATTATTGTCTTCCAAGGATGTTTCAATGATTAAATGAGAGTTTTAGAACTACCATGTATGGATATAATACAAGTTGTATACTTTGTATACTAACTGTACAAGTCTAGTTCAGGTCCCGGAACTATTGTTTGCGAACTGGTTTACTTGTGGAAAGGTCCGCAACCTGTGTTCGAAGTACCTTGTTCGCAAACGGGCTAGACAAGGCCAAGTCCGGAACTCTTGTTCGTGTATGTTGTTTGCGAACGGCTGGACAAAGCCAAGTCCGGAACTCTTGTTCACGTACTCAGTTTCTGAACAAAGCGATTATGTCCTAAAATCGGTAAAGTGTGACTTTCATACTCATGAACTCAGTATTCGTTTGCGAACTTAAAGTCCTTGGAAATTTAATGTATTAAGGTATGTGAACTAGTTTTACAAACTGTGGCATTATGTTCATGAATTGGTTCTTGTATAAGTACTTTGTACAATTACAAACCAAACTGATTTTGCTTCAAATGGTTCATATACATATTCCTATAAGATGATGAACATTTGAACAACTCTCTTGAAACACATTTAGATTCATTTGATTATTTATCATGATTGATTGAACATCATATTTGATCTAGAAGTGTTAGATGAATATGGCTAAGTTATAAGTGTTAATATGGCTAACTTCGGTTAACTATTATTGAGCCAACTAAGTATACACGTTTGGGTACGGTTCATCCATATATAAATATAAGTATATTTCATTTGTGTGTATCAAGCTAATACCATCTAACGGTGGAGATTGATTGCTTAATTTCTAAGCAGACTTAGCTTGAATCTTAAATCAGGAGTTCATCTAATGGTGAATATTAAATGCTTTGTTACTAAGCTATCTTAACTTTGATTGTAAGCAACCCTGATTTGAAAGACTATATATGGGAGAAATCTAGCATCTGGGAAACCTAATCCCGACACTTCCGTGTGCCCTTGTTGCAAACTAGAGTCGATTCTCCTTTAACCTAGGTTTTCCAAAACCATTATTAGGTTAACGACTTGAAGACTTCATTTGGGATTTGTGAAGCCAGATCCAACTATTTTCTCTGTAGTTGCGTATTTTGATCTTACTTTTTCTATCGTATTGAATTTTATCTTCTCTAAGATTGACTCGAGATTTATCTCTGATAGGTAAGATATAAAAACTAATCACAACAGTTCTTCGTCTCAGACTCTTGTGATTTCGCAATAACGTTTTTTGTTAATCAGTTGGGTTATTGTGAGGTGACTGATATTTCTAGGATGCTCTTCGAGAGTATAAGTCTGGGGTATTAGTTGATTCCTATTCACCTTGATCTTTGTATCCAAAGACGGAATAAAAAGAATAAATGATAGACATATCTGTGGGAGACAAATTTGTTTATAAGTCTTCGACTTTGGGTCGTAGCAACTCTTAGTTGTGGGTGAGATCAACTAAGGGAATCAAGTGCGCAGAATCTGGCGTGGTTCTAGAGGCGTAAGGAACGCGACTGTACCTTAATCGGTGTGAGACTTGGTTAGGGCTCAACTACATTCCATTCCGAAGTTAACTTGTAGTAGGCTAGAGTCTGTGGCGGCTTAATACAATGTGGTGTTCAAAGCTGGACTAGGTCCTGGGGTTTTTCTGCATTTACGGCTTCCTCGTTAACAAAATTTCTGGTGTATGTGTTATTTCTTTTCCGCATTATATTTGTTTATATAATTGAAATATCACAGGTTGTGCATAGTTCAATCACAATTGATAAATCCGACTTTGTTTGTTGGATATAACTTGATTGACACTTGGGCATTGGTGTTTGGTACCGTCCAAGTATTTCTCATATCAATCAGGCTCACGGATTTCTATCTGTTTGATTTTCTGATTGTATTGAGAAAGAGATAAAGCACTTTGATATATTTTTCTATGATTGAGTTTAATCCATACAGATTGCCGAATGAATTATTGGGTGTGGTTGTTATACCCCCGCTTTTTCACTTCTAAAACCCGATTCTGAAATTGTACCCCTGGAGAATTGGCAGAATCGGTTTTTTGATAAGTGCATAATTCACATAATTTTAGTGTTTATTCCATGCTTGTTTTAGTTGGATTTCTTGCATATTATCCTTGTATTAATCTTGTTTTCTATTTTATTTGTGTACTTAGGTGAATCATCCGAAAAGAAGTGAAAAGAGCTACAAAAGTGAAGTCCACAAGCGGAGAAGGGCCAAAGACCAAATTAAACTCGTTTAAATCCAGAATTTATTCTCATCATCTTGAAGAGGACGGAAATACGAAGCGAATGGTGAAAGAATGAGCTCATTCCGATATCGTGTGAAGATGTTATAGGCGAAACAAGAAGTAGTTAATCTTGTCGATTCGCTGGAACTGACAGTTAAATAAGAGAAGCATGAAATTGAACAGTCAGTCTCTCAAGACTGACAGTTAAAAGCCAAGGTTGTTAAAGGCACCTACTTTGTTGATCAAGGCTGTCACCTTAGTTTACTTCCATTCACGTGGTGATGGAGATGCCAATGATGGCAGTGAAGGTGGAGCTTGAGTCTGTAATGGGTGGTGAACTGATGATGCTTCTGCTCATCGGTGATGAAGAATGATGGAGAGTTCAAGCAGGAGGATAGGGTCGCTGCCAGTTGGAGTATGGAAGGTGTTGGAATCTTGCAACAATGAACAACACGTTAGATGTATCAAAATAATATGTAAAGAACTAATGCGAAACAACTCTACCGAAATAACTTATCGAGGGCAGAATCACAGGTTCAACAAGTTGTCCTTAACACATTAGTTCGCGGGTATACTCGAGTTGAGTAATGCTAAACCCCTCACAGTGAAGATATGTCCAGTATAAGACTGTCCGATATAACTTGAGTTAGCACAACGCAAGTTACTCTCTCTTCGAACTCAGCAACGGGGATGGAGGTAAAAACGTATGGAGAAACCCTAGAATAAAAGAAGAATTTTTCAGTGTGTAGAAAACATATTTTCGAGTTGTATTTATAGGATGAACTACTTGCAAATCAAGTTAGGTTTTGGTTTTCTTCAAAAACAAGTAAAAGGAATTTACCATAAATAAAACTCTTAAGAAATAAGTTTGGAATTAATTTCCTAAAGAAAAATTCGCCCAAAAATAAATATGTGTATAAAAGGGACTTGGTGCATGGCATACGCGCATATCGCATGGGTAAAAATATGTATTTTTTCCCACCCGCTCCACCCACGTTTTACAATTTATACATAAGTGTATGATTATATAGTGGAGCTCCTCTTTAGTTTTCCACAATGTGGGACTAAAGGTTCCACTTCATTCACCCAAAAATGAGTGAGTATCCTTAGACCCTTAGGTCATTAGATCAAACCACACCAAGACCATAAAACCTTTTAATTTAAAACTCATTTTCTCCAACAATCCCCCACATGAATGAAATCTCGGAAAACGGAAAAATCAGAGTAAGGAATACCATTTAGGCAAAGGTGTCCATGAGGTCTTGAACCCTTACTTAGTGAGAAGTTACCGGAACTACTAGCTAAACAGTGAACCTAGTCTTGAACTGATAGCGTTGGTGTAATTCGCGACAAAAACCACACATGATATTCTCCTGGTGTTGCTTAGTTCGTGCCATTTTGTCCAATTTGGCCCTGGACATATCTTGTTTCTCAGAATGCTCTAGATAATTGGCTCAATTCTCATAGGAAGCGGCCCCACTTCCACATTCAGATAGGTGAGTTCCATCAAGAGTGTTTACTGCTACACCCCACTTCAATCTTAAATTGAAACCATGGAACTCATTAAGACTTATTTAAAAGTCATCCTCCACATGCGATCACACTATCACATCAACACCATAGGGAAGGGACAGAGAATGAAATTCTCGATAGTGTTTACCTTTACCCACCATGAATTAGTTGTCTCATTCGAAACCTTGATCTTGGAATCTCCGATCGGCAAGGTTGAGTGTCCTTCATGGCAAGTTTAATTTTTGAGCCTAAGCCCCATCCCCCTCGATGCTTTACTAACTATCTCCTTGGACAAACCTTTCGTTAAAGGGTCCAAGCGATATTCTCCTTGGACTGCGTCCAATCTATGGAAATAACGCCCGTTGAGATTAGTGTTTTCAAAGTATCATGTCTTCTACGAATATGTATAGACTTTCCATTGTAGAAGCTACTCTTAGCTCTACATATCGCAGATTTCTTTGTCACGGTGTATAGATATAGCCGGCACGAGCCTATGCCGAGAGGAATATCTTCTAAAAGTTTCTTAGCCATTCGGCCTCCTCTCTGCTTTATCTAACGCAATAAACTCCGATTCCATAGTGGAACGAGCTATACATGTCCTGTTTGGAACTCTTCCAAGATACAGACGCACTTTTGCTAGAGTGAATACATATCCACTCGTAGACTTAGAATCCTCGATCCTCGTTATCCGGTTTGCATCGCAAAATCCCTCAAGGACAATGGGATATCCTTCGTAATTCAAACTAAAGGTCATTGTGTACTTCAAGTACTTTAGCACTCTAATAAGTGCATCCCAATGTATCTGCCCTGGATTACAAGTATACCTGCTTAACCTACTTACAGCATAAGCAATGTCTGGTCTCGTACAATTCATCAAATACATCAGACTTCCTATGACTCTCGAGTATTCAAGTTGGTTAACTCCTACACCCTTATTCTTCTTGAGACGACAGTTAGAATCATACGGAGTACACACAGGTTTACAATTAAACTGATTAAATTTCTTAAGTATGGATTCAACATAATGAGACTGACTCAGACTATAGCCATTAGAAGTTTTCTAATCTTCATCCCTAATATGACATCAGAGGGGCCTAAGTCTTTCATGTCAAAGTTCTCATTCAAAAGTTTCTTAGTGGAATTAATAACATCCATGTTTGTACCTAGTATAAGCATATCATCAACATACAAGCATACAATCACACAGGCATCCTTGACAAGTTTAGTATAAACACACTTATCAGATTCATTAATTCTAAAACCACTAGAAATCATCACATGATCAAATTTCTCATGCCACTGTTTAGGTGCTTGTTTCAATCCATGCAAAGATTTAAGCAGTTTACAAACTTTGTTTTCACAACCTTTAACTACAAAGCCCTCAGGTTGTTCCATATAAATTTCTTCATCTAACTCACCATTAAGAAACGCTATCTTTACATCCATTTGATGTATCTCTAAATTATGGACAAAAGCTATAGCAATTAACATCCTAATGGAGCTAATTCTACTCACTGGTGAATACGTTTCAAAGAAATCTATACCTTCTATTTGTCTATTGATAGGTGTCTAAAACACCTTGATATTTATCTATTGTTTATGCTTTCTTTGTTATGTTTTCTTGTAAATTATGTATCTTTTATTTGATTTTGAGTTTTAGGTACTTTGGAGCAAAAGAAGAGGAAACGTCGCTAGAAACCTTCTTGCTTTCTTACCTATTGCGATTTCTTTGTCGCGAGTGTATAGATATAAATTGCACAGTTTATGCCGAGAGAGGAATATCTTAAAAGTTTAGCCATTCGGCCTCCTCTCACCTTTGTCTAGCATGATAAACTCCCAGATTCCATAGTGGAGCAGGCTATACATGTCTTTGTTTGGAACTCTTAGGAATCTGAGCCTTTTCTTAGAGTGAATACATATCCTCGTAGACTTAGAATCCTACGATCACATTATCCGGTTGCATCGCAAAATCCCTCAGGGCCAAGTAGGATATCCTTTGTAATTGAGCTAAAGGTCATTGTGTACTTCAAGTACTTTAGCACTCTAATAAGTGCGTCCCGATGTATCGCCTGGATTACAAGCTATGCACCAGCAACTGCTACGGCACGTAAGCTGATGTACGGTCTCGTCACGGTTCATCAGATACATCGGACTTCACAGCGTTTCTCAGTATTCAAGTTGACTAACTCCTA
>JAJJWW010001780.1:0-58964 GCA_023531295.1 Papaver armeniacum | reverse complement strand
TTCTACATTTATATTTCGCTCAAGTTTGAGCAGCATCTATCTTTTGGTATAGATTTTGTATGCAGTGAAAATTACCAAGTTTATTATAGAACTCAAATAAACAATGGTTGGAAAACTCCTTTTGCATATCGATAAAACTCAATTTCTCTAGCTAACAGGTCGGAAAAACATAGTGAAAGATTCTTCTTAACCAACTGGCCTACTAACCAAAGAACAACTATTTTGGTAAGCAAAGGGACCATTGATTTTGTGATATCCCTGAACTAGGTACGTGTTTATTTACGGACTTATAATTTGTTGGAACAGTGACTAATGTTCTCCATAAGTGTTATCCGTAGCAGATTTATCTCATAGGAGTAGTCTTTCAGCTGCAAATATTGCTTGGGTGAAGTTGACTTAGGAGCAAAGTTTCTTTTGATGTTGCCACTCATAAATACAATTGTTATGAACTGGGAGACACTTTCGGGTTGTTTGTTTTTTTGGGTCTTTCACGGCAAACAAAGTAACAGACCATACATTCACATAAAATAATCGAATCTTCTCTCATTTCGGTTTCACACTCCCCAGATTATTTCCATACAGTATCTGCTGGCTAGATTTTAACTTCTCAACACCCAACTTGACAATTTACCCTATGATGATAAAAACAAAAACAGATGCAAAGGAAGAAAGTATGTAAGGAAGTATATCGGGAATTGTGGAAGTGTTAAGGGAGAGTAGAGAAGTCTCATCAACTTTAGGTCTGAAATACAGATAGTTGAGAGTTGGATAAAAATGGAGGTTTTCCAATCATAAGGAGATAAACGTGGGTGTCTTAATTCTAGGCCATAGTGCATGAACATGCATGTAGTATTTATATCTTCGTGGTTTCTTTCTCGGTAACTATAGAACTAATTTTTGTGCATACGTGCGACTTGTGAACTCAGTTGATGCAAAATCTCTCTCGGTTATCCACTAGATCTTATTTATATCTTCGTGGTTTCTCTCTCGGTTGCCCACTAGATCTTATCTGTACGAATCCTCTTGGGAATAGTAACCGTGAGAGAGTTGGATTCTTTATACGTGTCTAAACCGGTTATCCAATATTTTATAAAAGTCATAAGCAATTGGGTTCGTCCAAGCTAGATAGAAAGAACCCTAATTCGAGTAAAGAAAAAGAAGCTGGAATGATGTCGCTGTCATGTTTTCCGGAAGAGATTCAGGTAGATATTTTGCTGAGGTTACCAGTGGAATCCGTCCTAACTTGTAAATGCGTAAACAAGGTATGGTGTTCTCTGATTTCTAGCCCAGAATTTATTAAGAATCACTTAGATCTTAGTATCAAGACTACCAACCCTCGTCTCATATATGTCGGTTGTAATGCGAATCCAACAATAAACTCTATAGATTACAATACAATAGCAGCTACATCAGGAGAACCTACATGTAATCCTGGAGAACCTATGAAGATTGATTGCCCAGTCGAATATAAGGGACAGAAAGATGTTCACTTTTTTGGCTCTTGTAATGGCTTGATTTGCTTAGGTATCACTAATCGTATTGCGAGTACTGGTAAGGATGATAACTTTTATGTAATTTGGAATCCGGCAACTAGAGAATATAAGAAAGTGACACCGTCGTGTGATATTTCGTTTGCCCATACCAAATATGGGTTTGGCTATGATCGTTATATTGATGATTACAAGCTGGTAAGAATCGAAAAAAAATATGGTTTTCCGACTGAAATTCTTCTATATACATTAAGATCGGACTCATGGAGAACTATTGAAACTGATCTTTCTCGCTGTTTTAATACCGGAAACACTAACGGTGTTCTTGTTAACGGGGTTCTTCATTGGTTCGGTGCTACCAGTAACACTTTCTTTAATTTTATACTAGCTTTCAATATTAGCAGTGAGGAACTTATTCATGTGCCACTTCCTGAAGGAATTACTCCATTAGCTCCCGGAGTATATAAAAGTGTGGGACTCTGGGAAAACTGCCTTTCCTTAGTTGATGTTATTATGGGTTGTGGCCGCACTGATGTATGGGTGATGCAGAATTATGGTGTGACAGAATCTTGGACTAAGAAATTCACAATATCGCAGTATACAATCACCATGCTTTATAATCCGAAGTTGATATGGTCTCACAAGGATGGTGAGATTCTGATAGGAACTGGACACGGTTTTGTTTTATTTAACCCAACAAATGAAAGAGTTAGAAAGGTGCATCTTCATGGTACCAATGGGGTAGTAATTAGTGTACTAGATTATGTGGAGAGCCTAGTTTCGCCACACGGCACTTCTAGAAGGAAAACAAAATAAAAGGAAGGTACACGTATATTTGTCTAGCTAGCTTAGGCACTTATTGATTCACTATTTCATCGCCCCTGCACGAATCTAGCTCGCCTCTGACAACATAGGTATGAATATCAGCCAAAGCCTCAAAAAGTTCTATCGGAGCTGAATATCAGTCAATTGGTTGTCTAAAGTGATGCACAGGGTGTGGTTGGCACTAGCAGAGTTCAAGTGAAGGATTTGGACATCCCTTGATGCAAGGCTTGAAGATATCCAACACTTTAGTTCATTTATTCAGCATTAAGGTGTTTTTCGATTAATGTATTCCTAAAACATGCAACTCTGGTGGCAAAGAGAAACCGCAATTTTAATTCTTGATACACACCATTAACATGGATTTTTGCTATTGAAAATGAATTGTGGCACCCAATATGAAATCGTTTTGTTTGCTTTAATTAAAAGAAGAACCACCTATACTGATCACTAATGCTTCTCAAAAAATGGAGTCCCTCGTCCAGAGACGGACCCAGGTTGTAATGGACAAGTAAAATCTCGTCTGGGTCAAGTGAACAGGATGCAAATTAATTTTAAGCTGACCATAACACCCTCGTTTCTATTTTCTTTATATCTCTTCGTTTCTCCGTCATCTCCAAAACCCATCAACACCACCTCTACCATTGTCGACATTTATGTTCTCCACCATCTCGAACCCATCTTTCTCGACAAGATTAGCTACAACCACCACCACCATCATCATCTGTAACAATACAAACTGTAACTATAATCACCCCAACCATCACTGACAGTAACAACCATCAGGGGGAGCCAAGAATTATGGGATGGGGTGCAAAAATTTGCCATGAGGAGCAATTTTTTTTGGGTGCAAAAAAGCAAAAATGTGCTTACATATACAATTTTTTTTTTCTAATTGGGCCTAAAATAAAATTTGGAGCCAGCGGGGCATGCAGCCTGCAGGGGTGCAAGTGCAACCCCTTGCAGTGGGCTGGCTCCGCCCCCTGACAACCACCACCACCATCTTCCTCCACCACCACAAACACTGACAACATCATCAACATTAACACCACCACCACCATCCTTGAAAAGTATCGAGGTTTTCCATAACAAGGAGATAACTTGCCGTGATGCAGTTGAGGCAAACTTAAGGTCCAGAATCTTTGAATAGTAGACCGGCCCATGGATCAACCCTAACTCGCTAGATCTTTTCCCACTGAATCCTTTTTGGGAACAGTAACCGTGTGAGAGTTGGCTTCTTTAGCTATATACGTGTTTAACCCTTTATCTAATGTTGTATATAAGCAATTGGGTTCATACAAATTATATTGAAAGAACCCTAATTCGAGTAGAGAAAAAAAGCTGGAATGATATCGATGTCAAGTTTTCCGGAAGAAATTCAGGTAAATATTTTCCTGAGATTACCAGTGAGATCCATATTAACATGTAAGTGCGTATGCAAGGTATGGTGTTCTCTACTTTGTAGCCCACTATTTGTTAAGAATCACTTAGATCTTAGCATCCAGACTACCAACCCTCGTCTCATGTTTACTGATCGGTGGAATAATGCATTAATATGCTCAATAGATTATGATTCAATAGCATCTTCATCCGGTGAGCCTATATGCAATATTGGAGAAGATATGGCAATAGATTACCCATTTAAATATAAGGAACACAAATTTGCTCACATTTTTGGCTCTTGTAATGGATTGATTTGCTTAGGAATCACTAATCGTATGGCGAATAATGATAAGGATGGTAACTTTTATATAATTTGGAATCCAACAACTAGAGAATATAAGAAAGTAACTCCTCAACATTATATTTCGTTTGCCATTAGTAAATATGGGTTTGGCTATGATTGTAGGATTGATGACTACAAGCTGATAAAGATGGACAAAAAATCTGGTTGCATTGAAATTCTTGTCTATACGTTAGGATCAGATTCATGGAGAACTATTGAAACTAATTCTTATCTCTCGTTTAGTCCTGAAGATAATGACGGTGTGCTTGTCAACGGGGTTCTTCATTGGTTTGGCGCTACCAGTAAGACTTTCTATAATTATATCTTAGGTTTCAGTATTAGTGATGAGAAACTTATGCATGTGCCACTTCCCGAAGAAACTACTCCATCAGGTCTCGAAGTATATAAAAGTGTGGGACTCTGGGAAGACTGCCTTTGCTTAGTTGATTTAATCCGGTGTACCCGAATTGATGTGTGGGTGATGCAGAATTATGGCGTGACAGAATCTTGGACTAAGAAAATCACTATTTCTCACCCAGCAATTACCAAGCATCGTTATCCGAGTGTGATATGGTATCACAACGATGGGGAGATTCTAATTAGAACCGTAGGCGATTTTATTTTATTTAACCGGACGAATAAAACAATTCGAAAGGTGCATCTCCATGGTATTAAAGAGGTAGGTACTAATGAAAAGAAATATATGGAGAGCCTAGTTTCACCACAAGCCACTTCTAGAATCAGACGAGGTAAAACGTAGAAGGTACAAGTACATTTTCTCTAGCTAGCTTAGGCGCTGGTTCGCTGGTACGTGCATCGTATTTTAAGGGTTTGATATTTAGTGCATTTTCTTTTCTACATTTACGTTTGGTTCATATTTGAGCGGCATAAAAAGAAAAAAAGCTCTCATAAATCCTTAATTATTTATTTGGTGTTCCTTCTACTAGTATAGTATAAGTGCTACGACTATTTCTTCTTCTAAGTTTCCTTCCCTCTTTTTTATTAAAAACTATTTTTTCTGTTGAATTGGTGTACCCATCGGAAATGGTAAAGTAATGGACGTCTTGTTGAGCAATCTAGTGTAAGAAAGCAAAAGCAATTGGAGGTGAATGAGGAAGAGGGTGAAGCCGGCACCGAGCATTCGACGAGCTCTGCTCAACAAGCGGAACAAGACATGTTTGGGAAGGCTAGGATTCCTAAATCCTTGATGGGGAAAGGGACTTGGTTCAACTTCAGAGATAGCATCGCTCTGGTGGTGAATATTTACGCCCATTTCATCCCTGTATACAACTTCCCAGTCCCACCTAAGCTCAAGGACTACTACAAAATGGTCATGGAGACCCATGGTCATGTGGCCACAATCGGGTTTCTGTCCTACCGAAACAACCTTATTCCTACCGCCTTGAATTTGGCTACCGCGGTAAGAGAAATGAGCAAGTTTGGACCCGGCTGTCTATCAGAAGAAGTATGTGCCACCTGGGATACCTTTTGAAAAGGAGAGGGCATTAAGTATACCACAATCTTTTTTGTTTGATAGGAGTATGAATCGTGTATGATACTTTTAACAACAAAAAGAATAACTTTTAATACGGAAAATTAAAAAGTAACCCTAAGAAAACTAGGACCTTGTCTATCTTTGAACACTACACTCTGTATTAAACCGCTATATATATATATAGACACTAGACTACAGTCAGACTTCGGACTGGAATGTAGTTAAGATCGAATTAACCCTCCAAGCAATTCAACTGCAGACGTGTTTGTTATATCTCTTGAACCTCGCAAGATTCTACAGATTTAATTCCCTTAGCTGATAACCTTTACATCCTAAGAGTTGCTTCAACCTTGGTAAAGACTTTTGATACATATCTTCCTCTAACATACAATCCTATTTCCTTTTTGATATGTTTCAATATAGGTTTGAAAAAAAAAAATTCAATAAACAAAGTCTAGCAAACCTCACGAATCTGGAATATTTACAATGATCAGTTAGTTGAGAATCTCACGGATTAATAACCTCCTCTGAAGAACAATCCAAAAAAATCAACGAAGAGTTTAGATATTTATCTTGAGGAATCACAAAATCTGAGAGGAATAGAACTTTCAGATCTTTATCTATCTCGAACCTAATCCAAAATTATGAAAACCTCAAAGATCAATAAGAACAAGATCCGGATTCAAGAACTATAATGTAAAAGATAATCTAACCGGGGGATTCACGAATCCCTATGTGAAGCCTTGAAAGTCATAACCTAGAATTAATACCTTTATATGAAGAACCTAGCTTAGAAACTACATGAGACTTCCAGAGATTAACAAATCATGTTCAAGAGTCTCTCTATTTAAATATTTTCAAGGCTCCAGGTAGCTTTGAACTCAAGCTAGGTTGCTTGGAATTCAAGCAAACACTTTCTCAACTTAAATGAAATTCTAATTGGGCCTAAAATAGGCTTTGGAGCCAGCTGGATATGCAGGATGCAGGGGTGCAAGTGCAACCCTTTGCAGTGGGCTGGCTCCGCCCCCTGACAACCACCATCTTCCTCCACCACCACAAACACTGACAACATCATCAACATTAACACCACCACCATCCTTGAAAAGTATCGAGGTTTTCCATATCAAGGAGATAACTTGCCGTGATGCAGTTGAGGCAAACTTAAGGTCCAGACTCCAAAATCCTTGAAAAGTAGACCGGCCCATGGATCAACCCTAACTCGCTAGATCTTTTCCTTGAATCCTTTTGGGAACGAAGAATCGTGTGAGAGTTGGCTTGTTTAGCTATACGTGTTTAACCCTTTATCTAATATTGTATATAAGCAATTGGGTTCATACAAATTATATTGAAAGAACCCTAAATCGAGTAGAGAAAAAAAGCTGGAATGATATCGATGTCAAGTTTTCCTAAGAAATTCAAGTAAATATTTTTAAGATATTCCCCGACAAGAAAAGAAAGTATGTAAGCTAGAAAAATCTCTTTATGGTCCTAAACAAGCTCCTAAACAATGGCATGAGAAATTTGATAATTTAATGATTTCAAATAACTTGAGATAAATGAGGTGACAAATGCATCTACTATAAATGAGAATGATGTGTGTGTGATTGTTTGCTTGTATGTAGATGATTTGCTGATATTTGGTTCCAATTTATCTGTTGTCAATTAAACTAAAAGCATGCTTAGTTCGAATTTTGACATGAAAGATTTGGGTGAAGCTAGTGTAATCTTGGGAATCAAAATACCTAGAACTAATAGTGGTATTTGTTTGGATCAATCTCACTACATTGAAAAAATTCTGAAGAAGTATGAATATTTTGATTATACACCTGTTTGTACTCCTTTTGATCCTAGTGTGAAATTGTTTAAGAACACCTTGGAGAAAGTGTTAGACAATCGGAATATGCTAGTATAATAGGCGATCTGCGTTATGCAACCGATTGTACTAGACCAGACATTGCATATGCAGTGGGAGTTCTAAACGGGTTTACCATTAATCCTAGTTTGGAACACTGGATGCGATTGAGAGGGTTATGCGGTATCCGAAAAGAACCACAAACCTAGGATTACACTATCGGAGGTATCCCGCAGTCCTTGAAGGATTTAGCGATGCTAATTGGAACACTCTTTCGGATGATTCCAAGGCCACCCGTGGATATGTTTTTACTATTCTTTGAGGTCTTTGTATCTTGGAGATCAAAGAAACAGATAATTATAGCCCAATCTACGATGGAGGCTTGAATTGATGGCACTAGTAGCGGCTAGTGAAGAGGCGGGATGGTCAAGAGTCTATTGTTAGACATTCCAAATGGGAAAAACCGATACCAGCCACTTTGATCCACTGCGATAGTACCGCGGCTATCGGAGTAGTAGAGAATTGTTATAATAACAAGAATCGACATGATACGTCGAAAGCACGACACGAGTTAGAGAATTTCTCACAATGAAAAGTGTTGTCGAGTAGATCATGTAAGGTCCAAGGAAATATAGGCGATACTTTGTGAAAGGATTAGCAAGAGAAAAGGTATGGAATATCTCTAAAAGTATGGGACTTTTGCCGTGAGAAGTTGAGTCATTTGTAATGGATATCCAACCTAGAAATAGGTTCAAAGGGACTATACGAAGTTACAAATGATATGATAGAGTCATGCATTCCCATAGCATGATATCCTGAAGTGGGAAACGGGTTGAGTGTTTAAACTCTTAATGATGTCTATAGCTCTTAAGTTAGAGTGGGATACATGAGTATTCTTGATAGACTCACCTATACGGATGTGAAGGTGTGGCGCCTTACATGAAAACTTGGGCACTTCTCTAGACCGTTCGTTAAAAAATGGATAAGCACATGGCCTTAATGTGTGAACTTAAGGACTTTACTCTAGATATAGTTGTTTGTGTTAAATAATCTAACATTAGTTAGAGTTCATGACGCAAGTCACTCTAGTCACTTGGTACTTAGAAAATTTAACACTATGCAGAGGTTCAAGTCGAAAGGCACCTTTGCAGATGCACAACTATACAACACTTGCTCAATGTTTTTAAAATATAAGTGGGGGATTGTTGGGATATATATTTAAAAACATAGTTTTGTAATATTGTATCAAACTTAGAGAGATAGTGTGGTGGTATTATTTTGGGCTCCCACACTATAGACTTGGGTTCAAGTCTCACCCCACAATTGAGTAGGTATATTATATATATCTATATTACTTAATAAAATCCGGAGAGCGGGGCCTTGGGGCCTTGGGAGGTCACAGTGATTCGAACGATTTTTTGCGGTTTTAACTCTTGATTTCCAAAACGGTTTTTGTATTTAATACTCATAATTAAATCTATAATTTTTGGTAATTATATTGTTACCGTTTTTTGACTGTTATGGAGGATTTTCAGTGAGCACTAATTACGAATTTATATTCATTAAAAACGTATTGATTTCTTTTTGAGTTATAAAAGAACAGTTTCTGGAGAAGATGAAATACAATTATTTTTCATCTATTTTTGAGTTCGAGCAAGTGAAAAAGAGTAGTTGTTGGTTCGATTTCTCATAGTGCAGAGAAATCGAACAAGAAGTATCGATTGTTTTATCCCATAGGGTTTTCGACAAAATTGACCGCTAGCACAATCAAGAGGCGAGTCGTGAAACACCTTAAAGATAGCGACCTAGTCCGTGACTTTCACTGTTTGTGATTTCTTCTTCCGTAGAATCTGTTTTTGTGCTTGGTTTCCAACAATTTTAAGGTGTTTGATTTTTGCTATGGAGGTTGAAAAGAAGCGCGTTGATGATACCAACAAGCCTTTCAAATTTGAAGGGGCTGCATTTGAAGATGGAAACTGAAGATGTTCTTTTATTTCAAACTCATGAAGTCGCATATGATTGTGTCGAGTGTTCATCCTGGAACCACGGAACCTGTTTGCTAATAAGATCGCTGCTGCTGCACAAAGCTGGTGCTATTGATCCACCTCCTAGGTGGTGCCAAAGAAGTTTTTTCTAAAACTCAGGAGAAACATAAGGCCATTGACAAATGGGTCGATGATGACTTTGATTGCAAAAACTACATTCTTAATGCATTATCTCGATGATTTATATGAGTATTATTCAACTTTTGAAACTGCTAAAGATGTATGGGATGCATTACAAAAAATATGACACCGAGGAAGCTGGTTCAAAGAAGTATCTTTGTGAGCGGTATTTGAGAACCAAATGGTGGATGATAGATCAGTTGTTGCACCTGAGCTCATGAACTTTAAAAAATTGCCCATGAAATTCTAAATCAAGGTATGAAACCGATGAACAATTTCAAGTTTTGCGTAATGATTGACAAGTTACCATCTAGGCTGAAAGATTTTCGTAATTCCTTGCGTCACAAGACTAAAGAATTTTCTCTTGAAAGTTTGATTGTTAAGCTCGGGGGTTGAGGAAGAAGCTCGGAAACAAGATAAGAAGGAAGAGATTCTCATTGTTTCTAACAATAAGACTCATCCGAGTTTGAAACCTAACAAAAGGGATATGAAACCTAACCCGAACCAAAAGAAAGGAGGATGGCCTAATCAAAATAAGAACCAACACCCATCGAAAAATGGACAGAATTCCATTTACGAGTTTGTTTGTTATACTGTGGTAAACCAAACCACATGGCTAGGAATTTCGAGGTTTAACAAGGAAAAGAATAACGCACAAGCTAATGTTGTGGGTGACGTTATAATTGCCATGGTCTCTAATCCGTAGTTCTACATGGTTGGTGGATCCGATGGGTGGTGGATAGACGGTGGTACTTCGCGTCATTGTTGTTTTGATAGGTCCATGTTTAAGACTTATCTTTGAAACCAAGGATAAGAAAGTGTTGTTGGGAGACTCTCACAAAGACTATGGTGAAAGGTTCTGTGCGGTAGAGTTGAAGTTTACTGGGAAGACACTCATCTTTGAAAGATGTCCTTCACACTCCGAATGAGAAAGAACCTTGTTTCCTGCTATCTTCTCAACAAGGCCGGGTTGTATCAAACTATTGGATCCGATATTTACACCATAACTAAGAATAAGAATTTTGTAGGAAAGGGTTATGCTACGATGGAATGTTTAAGCTTAATGTTGATGCTATGAATAAAATTGATTCTTACGCTTATATGGTTTGCAATTTTAATGTTTGGCATGGTAGGCTTTGTCATGTGGGTAAAAAGTTAGTAAATAACATGAGCAAGTTAGGTGTCCTCCTGAATTTTACGAAAATGAATTTGAAAAATGTGAATATTGTAGTCAAGCAAAAATAACCAAGACCTCACATAAATCATCGTAAGAAGAGAATCCAAACCTCTAGATTTAATACATTACGATTTATGTGAAATTAAAGGTATCCTAACTAGAAATGGCAAGAGATATATTATGACATTCATTGATGATTGTTCTAATTATACGTATGTTTATTTGTTGAGCCATAAGAATGAAGCTATTGAAAAGTTTAAAATCTTTATTCTTGAAATTGAAAATCAATTTGGTAGAAAAATTAAGAGGTTTCGTAGTGATAGAGGCACTCGAATATGATTCTTGCTCCTTTTACTAATAAATTTACCAAACTAATGGCATTATACATGAAAGAACTGCTCCATATAATCCTCAAATGAATGGTAAAGTGAAAGAAAGAACCAGTACTCTTCTTCAATTGATTGTTGCTTGTTTGCTTAGTTTGTGCTTTGCTTCTCATTGGTGGGGTGAATGTTTGTTGATTTTGCCATGTTTTTGAACCGCATTCCCAATAATAAAACCATGATATCTCCTTATGAACTTTGGAGAAATAGAAAACCTAATGTCTCTTATTTTAAAGTTTGGGGTTGTTTAGCTTTTGTTAGGAAACCTGATCCTAAAAGACATAAGTTAGAAAGTAGAGCTTATGAATGTGTTTTTATTGGTTATGCTCAAAACAAAAGCTAATAGGTTCTTTGATATTAACAATAAGGTTATTATTGAATCTATTGATGTTGATTTCTTTGAAGATATTTCCTTTTAAATCTAGAAATAGTGGGGGTAATAGTGGGGTTCAATACCTAGTACTTTACCTAGTCTTTGATTCTGAACCTAGATTAGAAGAACCTAGAAGTGAAGAAACTAGGACACTACAACAAAACATGGTTTAGATCACACACCATAGATAACAACTTTTGAAGACGTGTAGTCTTTTTATAACTAAAACTTAAAGATCATTGATTTTATAGCGTTTGTGATCTTAGATGCAAATTAATCATATGTTTTGTAAAAGTGTGATCTTCATGTCTATATGTACATCACTGATTTTACTTAAGTAGTGGTCTTAAAAAAATATAAATGGTACAAAAAATGGTCCAAATAACTTTTGACCTAGTCAACATAATCAAATAGTCCACCAGATAAATCTAAACATTCGGTTCATTTATCTTCATTCTTTTTTTCTTTATCTCTCCTCTATTTTCTCTTTGCTTGAAATTCCAATGAGAAAAATTTATCCCTAGGTTAATTTCGCATCTTTGATCCAAATCACGAAAAATTCCCCTTAAAATTTTGATTTTGATCTCCGGTATTGTGATTCATATGTTTTTAACAGTAGTCATGGTGTTTATACTTTCAGTTTGATGGGAAAATATGATTTTTGGAATTCATTTAGATTGTCGGAGGTTAGGGTTTCGAAATCGAATCATCATCGAAGATGAAGTTTCCTTCTTAGGTAAATTCGAAATATCTCTCCTAATCCTCAAATTTCATTGTGATTTCTAACATTATCTATCGAGAATCTTGGGTTTTGATTTTGTATGTAGGTCGGGAGTTTGAGAAATTGTATTTTCGAGAGATGGAGGAAATCAAAATTGTTGTATTAGAAGAAGAATCGAAAGAGGAAAACTACGACAATTCTCTTCGATATACGGGGTTGTTTTATAGAGTACTCATGGATTGCGAAGCTATACAAAGCTACTAAGGTAATTAAAATTCAACTCACGGATTTTATTAATTTCATACTTTCGTTTGATTGAATTTCAGATTAGTTACTTTTGATTGTAAATAAAAAGAAAGGTTGAATGAATATTTTGGTGTTAAATTTGATTCTAAGTGTTTATTTGTTTTCAAAATTTGTGAAGTTTGAAGTATGTTTAGGAGTCTTAAGGGTCTAGTTAAAACTTTGTTGGTTCATTTTTGGTCTAGTTCTTACTATTGGTTCATTTGAAGAGCTCAATTGTACCTCTAGCAAATAACCAATAATAACGAATTTTTAACGATTATAGGTGGAGAATCTTCATCTTTATCGCTAAAGAGATTGCGGCGGCTAGTTGTTCTAATATTAAAATCGAGGTATAAATACAAGTCTCACCTCAATACTATTCGGTATGTAATTCTTTGAGCATTCCAATTCACATTCATTCACAGGTTTTAAGTTCTAAGATGTTCAAAGGGTTTGTCATTTTTATGTTATGGAGATACTCAAATGACAAAGTTATTGAGTAGAAATAAACTATCTTTATTTATTTAGTTAGAATGTCATTTCTTATCTTTGTGACTATTTGAGACATTTTTTTTCCTTGTCTTTGTGAAAGAAAAATTTGTTTTTGAATTGATACTTTTCAAGTGTAGAGAATTCATCCTTAGTTTAGACGAAGTTTCGGTTGGTGCGGGAAGTGCTAAAACACTTCTAAAAGCGCTGCTCCCGTGAAGCGGATAGATAAAAGAATTGCGTACGAAGATCTTCGCAGATTGACAAGAAGGTTAGGCACCACTTCCATTTAATAATATAATCGTCATTATTCTTTTTATAAATTATGACCTTATAAGGGGATATACCTCATTGGGGTGTACAATTATTATGTACTCTATTTGACGTATACTTATTTCAATTGTCAATCAATAAGTTTGAGGATTTCGCACCCATCGGCTTTCTTTATCGTATAGTTAGAGCGTACCAAACCGTGCTCTATATATAAATTCTTTTGGAACTAGAGACGGCTTGGTAAATACATCGGTCACATTGTTTCTTATAAACACATAAGCTCTGTTTTTTTTATACATGCTTGTCCCATTTTCTTTGTGTTTAAGTACCCGTTATTTTCATTTATTTTTCCATGAGTTTTACTTGAATATTGTTAGACCAATATGCAAATTGACTTGAGGATTATTACACCAGATGCGCATTGCTGGTGTTGGTGATGTCCTACATCTAGTGTAGCTGGTGTTGGTGATTTCCCTTTACTAAGTGAAACAAGATTAGTCGATCCTCGCCTCTTTAATTGGCTGGTCCCCAAAAGGAAGAGATCTCGGAAAGGTGATTTCTCGAGGTTCATTTTCTTAATCTAAGTGTTGTGTTTCTTTTTCACACAATGCTTGTAGTATGGTTGTGAATCTAACCGGTATTGTTTGTGGACAGTTGTATTAATCTTTGTCTTATTTTTATACTTGTTTCTTGTTTTTCCTTTCGTTTTCCTTTTAAAATTCCCTAATCTTTGTATATATCAGGAAAAAAGCTTAATGAGAGGGAGGGTTTCATACCGGGGACTTATCTAAGGTTGAAAGGTCGGGACGTTTCTTTCGAGATTGTTGCGGGAGGAAAAAGAGGCTAGATTGAGGGTGGAAGGTGAACTATGTCAAACTAAGCAAAAACTAGCTCGTGTAGAATAACAATTAGCTCTTGTGCTCCAAACACGGGTAAGATCACACCTTTACTCTTCATTTTTTACTCCTTGTTTACCTCATTTAGTAAGAATATCCTTGGACTATATGTATTATGGGGCGTGGATGCACCAACTTGCCATAGTGCAAATGTAGAATCAAGATCAGAAAGTGGGAGGATTTCACGCCTAGAAGATCTACTTTCCACCTTCATTGTGAATCAAGTAAGTTGCATATGGAACAGTAAGTTGCATTATTCTTAAATGATGAACTAACTCAGTTTATTATTTAACATTTCATGTTATTGGCGATATGTTAACAGGTAGCTAAAGCCTCGATAAACACACATCAAAACCATTCAGCTGCAAGCAAACCTTTTTTTTGAAATTATTTTGATGAGCTCTATGTTATTAGAGTTTGAGAATTTTATTTTGGTTTGTGGCTCAGTTATGAGGAAGACGAGATAAAGAAAGAACCTTGCTGGTCCTGTCTCACTCTTATTCTGTGCCACCTTTAAAAAGAGTTTGTGCACATCTACTAGAACGGTCAATGTTGACCACGAGAGAATGTAATTGATGTGCTTCTGGTATAATGCTTTAATTCTTTTGCTACCTCTGTGTTAGTGTGTCACTTAAAGAGATTTTCTCTATTTATAGTCTAATGTTTTGAAGATATGTTGAAAATTGTGATTTTTTTTTCAAATTACGAAATAAGTACATGTGATGATTACTTAATTATTCTTCATTATTATCTCGAACCTTTGTTGTCTTACATTGTGGCGGTGTCTATCCAAAACTTTGACGGAGGATTAGCTTGTGTTAGTAGGATTTAGTTTAAGCTCTTGGAACCTAATAAAGATGGCTCGGATCTCTCTTGATAACTTCGAGTGGTATGTTGATGCTCATTACTTGCTTTTAGTTGAAATAAAAATTCGATCTTTCACTCAATATATGGTTTTACCAAATTTAAACTGGTGATTTGTGAGGCACATGCGGGTAGTGAAATAATACTCAAAACCGACATCTATTAAGCATTTTCGTACATAATGTTTATGCTCATAGTTTTTCAATTTAATTAAACTATCTAGTCTCTCGTGAACAATGAAAGAGGCGAGGGTTGCGAAATTCGAATCGGTGAGTCATCTCTTAATACCAACTATAGTTGACTAAGATATTTAAAAGGCCCCCCTAATAATAATTATATGTTAACTTGTCAAATGTATGCTCTTACACTTGTAATCCTGACGGTGGTTGCGTGTTTTCCTTTTCTTTGCGTGCTACAGTCTAGAGGTTTAGTGAAACACTATGTGTTTCCATCTCTGCATGGCTCCCGAAATAATGCGTTCCGGAAGCATGATGCAAGGGTGACACATAACTCGACATGCCTATCTTTTTTTATCTCTGTTTTTTACCTCGATTCATCTTAACTTCGCATATGCGGGCGGATCTCTGGGAGCGTAGGTGTTATCCTTTATCAACTTGTGATTGGGAAAACCCCTTTTCTTTTAATAACCAAATCCCGGGTTTGAGAGTCAGTCTCGTTACTTGTGTCTTAATTTAGTTACCATTATGTTGTGCTTCGCAACTCTTGATTTTTCTTGTTTTGTGTGTAATTGCTTTGCAAAACATCATTAGATCAAAAGAATTGCAGTTTAGTCCCGATATTAAGGAATTAAGCTCCATTGCCACGAGATATGTGCCGAGTTATTACTTCATGATCCAGTGTATGATTCTTGTTGTCATATCTCTGTACCTTCCCCATTTGCTCGTTATCCCCGATCTACTCCACGATTCTTGCATTCACATGCATCCAAAGGAAGCGATTAACATTCGAAGAGTTCTTTGACCACATGTTTCTTTCCACCCACATATGTGAAGAATCCTCAGGTAATAAGAACTACCTTTGCCCTGCTCTAGTGAATGGGGCCATAACTTTGCTAAAGGTATCCGTCGAGACCTTCTTTGATGAAAGGTAGGTCTGGACTCTGCACTGCGACCAAAGTTGTTAACGCGAATCGAATGCGGACTTGGAAGGCATCCGAAGCAAGTTCTCAAGACGATTGTCCGCCTTCCATTTTAGATGATGATACTAGTGGTCCTGGTGCCGTCCATCCCGTCCTTCATCGATAGGATCAAAGGAACTTGATACTCCTGGTTCGAGTAAACTTTGCCCCTCATTCTCGATATGGAGGATCCGAGTCTTGGTACTCCTGGTTTGAGTAAACTTCGTCCATCTTGTTATGATGTACAAGATCTGTATTTTGGTACCCCTTAATTTGAGTTAAACAGGTGGACAAAAATGTGTAATTTTTCTGTTAGTTTCTGGTTCAGAAATGAATTTGACTTGGACACGAAATGAATTTAATTCGGACATTGTTTCCTTTTTATCATTTTTGGATTTGAGTTACGGTGCGAGATATGGTATGGGATCACACTTTGGGTTCTTTTTGTATAGGGTAAAATTGGGTTGAAAACATAGAGGAAAGATCACAACTTTTAAAACCTTATCTTTTAAAAACCTTGTCTTTAGATCTCAACTTTTCAAAACTTTGATTTCTTTGCATAGGGTAGGATCACACTTTTCATTGTAAAAGAATTGTGATCCATAGATCACCCTTTAGATTATAATTGGCAAAGATCACAGAGACTGACTAGTACTTAGATCACACTTTTAAGAATGATCCATGTATGTTTTTGTTGTAGTGGGATCACCGATTTTGAACCTAGATGCAGTAAAAGAGCTAGGACTGAGACAAAAGATAAAAATCCCGATTTTGAATTTTACGCTATAGAGGAAGAACCTTCTAATTTACAAGAGGCGTTTTGTTACGTAGAGTCTAGTTTTACGGCAAGAAGTCAGTAGATAATGAATGGGATTCTCATATGTCTAATGGAACTTGGAGAATGGTAGATTTACCACACAGTAGTAAGCCTATAGGTTGTAAATGGGTTTTGAAAAGGAAACTCAAACTGATGGAACAATAGATAAGTACAAGGCTAGACCGGTTGTGAAAGGATTTAGGCAACGAGAGAACGTAGACTTTTTGATACTTATTCTCCTCATTCTTAGACTTTTTGATACTTGTGTCGAGTGTTCATCCTGGAACCCCGAACTGCGGGTCGATAAGACTGCTGCTGGCGATAAGGCCGATGCGATGCTGCTGGTCTTGGTGCTAGTGATCCACCTCCTCCACTGGTAGTGCCAAAGAAGTTGTTTCTAAAACTCCCGAGGAGAAACAAAAGGCCATTGACAAATGGGTCGATGATGACTTTGATTGCAAAAAATACATTCTTAATGCATTATCTGATGATTTATATGAGTATTATTCAACTTTTGAAAACTGCTAAAGATGTATGGGATGCATTATAGAAAAATATGACAATCGGAGGAAGTTGGTTCAAAAGAAGTATCTTTGTGAGCCGGTATTTGAGAACCAAATGGTGGATGATAAATCAGTTGTTGCACAGGCTCATGAACTTCAAAAACTTGCCCATGAAATTCTAACCGAATGTATGAAAACTAATAAACAATTTCAAGTTTCTGTAATGATTGACAAGTTACCACCTAGCTGGAAAGATTTTCGTAATTCCTTGGGTCACAAGACTAAAGAATTTTCTCTTGAAAGTTTGATTGTTAAGCTCAGGGTTGAGGAAGAAGCTCGGAAACAAGATAAGAAGGAAGAGATTCTCATTGTTTCTAACAATAAGACTCATCCGAGTTTGAAACCTAACAAAAGGGATATGAAACCTAACCCGAACCAAAAGAAAAGAGGAAGGCCTAATCAAAATAAGAACCAACACCCATCGAAAAATGGACGAATTCCAATTCGAGTTTCTTTGTTATAGCTTGTGGTAAACCAAACCACATGGCTAGGAATTGCAGGTTTAACAAGAAAGAATAACGCACAAGCTAATGCTTTGTGGGTGACGTTATAATTTCCATGGTCTCGATCCGAGTTCTACATGGTTGGTGGATCCGATGGGTGGTGGATAGACAAGTGGTGCTTCCGTCATTGTTGTTTTGATATGTCCATGTTTAAGACTTATCTGAAACCAAGGATAAGAAAGTGTTGTTGGGAGACTCTCACAAACACTATGGTGAAAGGTTCTGGTACGGTAGAGTTGAAGTTTACTTCTGGGAAGACACTCATCTTTGAAAGATGTCCTTCACACTCCGTAAATGAGAAAGAACCTTGTTTCGGCTATCTTCTCAACAAAGGTGGGTTGTATCAAACTATTGGGTCGATATTTACACCATAACTAAGAATAAGAATTTTGTAGGAAAGGGTTATGCTACGATGGAATGTTTAAGCTTAATGTTGATGCTATGAATAAAATTGATTCTTACGCTTATATGGTTTGCAATTTTAATGTTTGGCATGGTAGGCTTTGTCATGTGGGTAAAAGTTAGTAAATAACATGAGCAAGTTAGGTGTCCTCCACAATTTTAGAAAATGAATTTGAAAAATGTGAATATTGTAGTCAAGCAAAAATAACCAAGACCTCACATAAATCGCCGTAAGAGAATCCAAACCTCTAGATTTAATACATTAAGATTTGTGTGAATATGAAGGTATCCTAACTATAAATGGCAAGAGATATATTATGACATTCATTGATGATTGTTCTAATTATACGTATGTTTATTTGTTGAGCCATAAGAATGAAGCTATTGAAAAGTTTAAAATATTTATTCTTTGAAATTGAAAATCAATTTGGTAGAAAAATTAAGAGGTTTCGTAGTGATAGAGGCACTGAATATGATTCTGCTCCTTTTTACTTTGAAATTTACCAAACTAATGGCATTATACATGAAAGAACTCTCCATATAATCCTCAAATGAATGGTAAAGCTGAAAGAAAGAACCGAACACTCTTCTTGAATTGATTGTTGCTTGTTTGCTTAGTTAAGTCTTGCTTCTCATTGGTGGGGTGAATGTTTGTTGACTGTTTTCCATGTTTTGAACCGCATTCCCAATAATAAAACCATGATATCTCCTTATGAACTTTGGAGAAATAGAAAACCTAATGTCTCTTATTTTAGAGTTTGGGGTTGTTTAGCTTTTGTTAGGAAACCTGATCCTAAAAGACATAAGTTAGAAAGTAGAGCTTATGAATGTGTTTTTATTGGTTATGCTCAAAACAGTAAAGCTTATAGGTTCTTTGATATTAATAATAAGGTTATTATTGAATCTATTGATGTTGATTTCTTTGAAGAGAGATTTCCTTTTAAATCTAGAAATAGTGGGGGTAATAGTGGGGGTTCAATACCTAGTACTTTACCTAGTGCTGATTCTGAACCTAGATTAGAAGAACCTAGAAGTGAAGAAACTAGGATCACTGATTTTGAACCTAGATGCAGTAAAAGAGCTAGGACTGAGACAAAAGATAAAAATCCCGATTTTGAATTTTACGTTATAGAGGAAGAACCTTCTAATTTACAAGAGGCGTTTAGTTATGTAGAGTCTAGTTTCTGGCAAGAAGCTGTAGATAATGAATGGGATTCTCATATGTCTAATGGAACTTGGAGAATGGTAGATTTACCACCTGGTAGTAAGCCTATAGGTTGTAAATGGGTTTTGAAAAGGAAACTCAAACCTGATGGAACAATAGATAAGTACAAGGCTAGACTGGTTGTTAAAGGATTTAGGCAACGAGAGAACGTAGACTTTTTTGATACTTATTCTCCTGTTACTAGATTAACTTCTATACGTGTTTTGATTGTTTTTATTCTTCTTTGCTCATAATCTTGTTATTCACCAAATGGATGTTAAAGCTTGCTTTTTGAATGGTGAACTAGAAGAGGAAATTTACATGGAACAACTTTGAAGGTTTTGTAATTCTGGACAAGAAAAGAAAGTATGTAAGCTAGAAAAAAATCTCTTTATGGTTTGAAACAAGCTCTAAAACAATGGCATGAGAAATTTGATAATTTAATGATTTCAAATAACTTCAGAATAAATGAGGGTGACAAATGCATCTACTATAAATCTGAGAATGATGTGTGTGTGATTGTTTGCTTGTATGTAGATGATTAGCTGATATTTTGTTCCAATTTATCTGTTGTCAATGAAACTAAAATCATGCTTAGTTCGAATTTTGACATGAAAGATTTGGGTGAAGCTAGTGTAATCTTGGAAATCAAAATAACTAGAACTAATAGTGGTATTTGTTTGGATCAATCTCACTACATTGAAAAAATTAGAAGAAGTATGAATATTTTGATTATACACTGTTTGTACTCCTTTTGATCCTAGTGTGAAATTGTTTAAGAACAACTTTGAGAAAGTGTTAGACAATCGGAATATGCTAGTATAATAGGCGATCTGCGTTATGCAAATCGATTGTACTAGACCCAGACATTGCATATGCGTGGGAGTTTTGTGCGGGTTTACCGGTAATCCTAGTTTGGAACACTTGGGATGCGATTGAGAGGTTATGCGGTATACGAAAAGAACCACAAACCTAGGATTACACTATCGAGGTATCCACAAAGTCCTTGAAGGATTTAGCGATGCTAATTGGAACACTCTTTCGAGATGATTCCAAGGCCACCGGTGGATATGTTTTTACTATTCTTTGGGGGTGTTGTATCTTGGAGATCAAAAGAAACAGACAATTATAGCCCAATCTACGATGGAGGTGAATTGATGGCACTAGCGACGGCTAGTGAAGAGCGAGATGGATGAAGAGTATGTTGTCAGACATTCCAGTATGGGAAAAACCGATACCAACCACTTTGATCCACTGCGATAGTACCGCGGCTATCGGAGTAGTAGAGAATTGTTATAATAACAATAAGAATCGACAGATACGTCGAAAGCACGACACAGTTAGAGAATTTCTCACAAGCGGGTGTTGTCGAGAGTAGATCATGTAAGGTCCGAAGGAAATATAGATGATACTTTGTGAAAGGATTAGCAAGAGAAAAGGTATGGAATATCTCTAAAAGTATGGGACTTTTGCCCGTGAGAAGTTGAGTCATTTGTAATGGATACCCAACCTAGAAATAGGTTCAAAGGGACTAGACAGAAGTTACAAATGATATGATAGAGTCATGCATTCCCATAGCATGATATCCTGAAGTGGGAAACAGGTTGAGTGTTTAAACTCTTAATGATGTCTATAGCTCTTAAGTTAGAGTGGGATACACATGAGTATTCTTGATAGACTCACCTATACGGATGTGAAGGTGTGGCCGCCTTCTATGAGAACTTGGGCACTTCTCTAGACCGTTCGTTAAAAAGGGATAAGCACATGGCCTTAATGTGCGAACTTAAGGACTTTACTCTAGATATAGTTGTGTGTGTTAAATAATCTAATATTAGTTAGAGTTCAAGACGCAAGTCACTCTAGTCACCTGGTACTTAGAAAATTTAACACTATGTAGAGGTTCAAGTCGAAAGGCACCTTTGCAGATGCACAACTATACAACACTTGCTCAATGTTTTTAAAATATAAGTGGGGGATTGTTGGGAGATATATATTTTAAAAACATAGTTTTGTAATATTGTATCAAACTTAGAGAGATAGTGTGGTGGTATTATTTTGGGCTCCCACACTATAGACTTGGGTTCAAGTCTCACCCCACACATTTGACTAGGTATATTATATATATCTATATTACTTAATAAAATCCGGGAGAGCGGGGCCTTGGGGCCTTGGGAGGTCTGGTGATTCAGGAAAAATAATTTTTTGCAAATTTTAACTCTTGATTTCCAAAACGGTTTTTGTACTTAATATTCTCTAATTAAATCTATTAATTTTTGGTAATTATATTGTTCTGTTTTATGACTTATGGAGGATTTTCGGTGAGCACTAATTACGAATTTATATTCATTAAAACTTATTGATTTCTTTTGAGTTATAAAAGAACAGTTTTTGAGAAGATGAAATACAATTGTTTTTCATCTATTTTTGAGTTCGAGCAAGTGAAGAAAGAGTAGTTGTTGGTTCGATTTCTCATAGTGCGAGAAAATCGAACAAGAGAGTATCATTGTTTTATCCCATAGGGTTTTCGACAAAGAATTGACTTCTAGCACAATCAAGAGGCGAGTCGCGAAACACCTTAAAGATAGCGACCTAGTCCAAACTCATTTGTTTGTGATTTCTTCTTACGTAATCTGCTTTTGTGCTTGGTTTCCAACAATTTTAAGGTGTTTGATTTTGCTATGGAGGTTGAAAAGAAGCGTGTTGATGATACCAACAAGCCTTTCAAATTTGAAGGGATGCATTTCGAAGATGGAAATCAAGATGTTCTTTTATCTCAAACTCATGAAGCTGCATATGATTGTGTCAGTGTTCATCCCGGAACCTACGGAACGATGATAAGGCTAAGATTGATAAAGCTGATGCTTTCTTTCACTGCTGGTTTGGTGCTAGTGATCCACCTCCCACCGGTGGTGCCAAAGAAGTTGTTTCTCAAACTCCCGAGGAGAAACAGAAGGTCATTGACAAATGGGTCGATGATGACTTTGATTGCAAAAACTACATTCTTAATGCATTATCGATGATTTATATGAGTATTATTCAACTTTTGAAACGCTAAAGATGTATGGGATGCATTACAAAAAAATATGACACCGAGGAAGCTGGTTCAAAGAAGTATGTCAGGGCCTATAGGTATTTGAGATACCAAATGGTGGATGATAGATCGGTTGTTGCACGGGCTCATGAACTTCAAAAAATTGCCCATGAAATTATAACTTAGAAGGTATGAAAACTGATGAACAATTTCAAGTTTACGTAATGATTGACAAGTTACCACCTAGCTGGAAAGATTTTCTTCCTTGCGTCACAAGAAAAGTCTTGATTTGATTGTTAAGCTCGGGGTTGAGGAAGAAGCTCGGAAACAAGATAAGAAGGAAGAGATTCTCATTGTTTCTAACAATAAGACTCATCCGAGTTTTGAAACCTAAGAAAAGGGATATGAAACCTAACCCAACCAAAAGAAAGGAGGAAGGCCTAATCAAAATAAGAACCAACACCCATCGAAAAATGGACAGAATTCCAATTAAGAGTTTCTTTGTTATACTTGTGGTAAACCAAACCACATGGCTAGGAATTGCGGGTTTAATAAGGAAAGAATAACGCACAAGCTAATCGTGGGTGATGTTATAATTGCCATGGTCTCGATCCATAGTTCTACATGGTTGGTGGATCCGATGGGTGGTGGATAGGACAGGTGGTGCTTAGCGTCATTGTTGTTTTGATAGGTCCATGTTTAAGACTTATCTTTGAAACCAAGGATAAGAAAGTGTTGTTGGGAGACTCTCACAAACTATGGTGAAAGGTTCTGCACGGTAGAGTTGAAGTTTACTTAAGGAAGACACTCATCTTTGAAAGATGTCCTTCACACTCCAGAAATGAGAAAGAACCTTGTTTAGGCTATCTTCTCAACAAGGATGGGTTGTATCAAACTATTGGGTCTGATATTTACACCATAACTAAGAATAAGAATTTTGTAGGAAAGGATTATGCTACTGATGGAATGTTTAAGCTTAATGTTGATGCTATGAATAAAATTGATTCTTCTGCTTATATGGTTTGCAATTTTAATGTTTGGCATGGTAGGCTTTGTCATGTGGGTAAAAAGTTAGTAAATAACATGAGCAAGTTAGGTGTCCTCCTGAATTTTTACGAAAATGAATTTGAAAAATGTGAATATTGTAGTCAAGCAAAAATAACCAAGACCTCACATAAATGCTGTTTGTAAGAGAATCCAAACCTCTAGATTTAATACATTCGATTTGTGTGAATATGAAGGTATCCTAACTAGAAATGGCAAGAGATATATTATGACATTCATTGATGATTGTTCTAATTATACGTATGTTTATTTGTTGAGCCATAAGAATGAAGCTATTGAAAAGTTTAAAATCTTTATTCTTTGAAATTGAAAATCAATTTGGTAGAAAAATTAAGAGGTTTCGTAGTGATAGATGCACTGAATATGATTCTGCTCCTTTTACTGAAATTTACCAAACTAATGGCATTATACATGAAAGAACTGCTCCATATAATCCTCAAATGAATGGTAAAGCTGAAAGAAAGAACCGTACTCTTACTGAATTGACTGTTGCTTGTTTGCTTAATTCTGGTGCTGCTTCTCATTGGTGGGGTGAATGTTTGTTGACTGTTTGCCATGTTTTGAACCGCATTCCCAATAATAAAACCATGATATCTCCTTATGAACTTTGGAGAAATAGAAAACCTAATGTCTCTTATTTTAGAGTTTGGGGTTGTTTAGCTTTTGTTAGGAAACCTGATCCTAAAAGACATAAGTTAGAAAGTAGAGCTTATGAATGTGTTTTTATTGGTTATGCTCAAAACAAGAAAAGACTTATAGGTTCTTTGATATTAATAATAAGGTTATTATTGAATCTATTGATGTTGATTTCTTTGAAGAGAGATTTCCTTTTAAATCTAGAAATAGTGGGGGTAATAGTGGGGGTTCAATACCTAGTACTTTACCTAGTGCTTGATTCTGAACCTAGATTAGAAGAACCTAGAAGTGAAGAAACTAGGATCAATTTTGAACCTAGATGCGAGAAAAGAGCTAGATCGAGACAAAAGATAAAAATCCCGATTTTGAATTTTACGCTATAGAGGAAGAACCTTCTAATTTACAAGAGGCGTTTAGTTACTCAGAGTCTAGTTTACGCAGAAGGCTATAGATAATGAATGGGATTCTCATATGTCTAATTGAACTTGGAGAATGGTATATTTACCACCTGGTAGTAAGCCTATAGGTTGTAAATGGGTTTTGAAAAGGAAACTCAAACCGATGGAACAATAGATAATTACAAGGCTAGATCAAGTTAAAGGATTTAGTCAACGAGAGAACGTAGACTTTTTTGATACTTATTCTCCTGTTAGTAGATTAACTTCTATACGTGTTTTGATTGTTGTTGCGCTGCTGCTCATAATCTTGTTATTCACCAAATGGATGTTAAAACGCTTTTTGAATGGTGAACTAGAAGAGGAAATTTACATGGAACAACCTTGAAGGTTTTGTAATTCTGGACAAGAAAAGAAAGTATGTAAGCTAGAAAAATCTCTTTATGGTTTGAAACAAGCTCCTAAACAATGGCATGAGAAATTTGATAATTTAATGATTTCAAATAACTTCTAATAAATGAGGGTGACAAATGCATCTACTATAAATCGAGAATGATGTGTGTGTGATTGTTTGCTTGTATGTAGATGATTTGCTTGATATTTGGTTCCAATTTATCTGTTGTCAATGAAACTAAAAGCATGCTTAGTTCGAATTTTGACATGAAAGATTTGGGTGAAGCTAGTGTAATCTTGGGAATCAAAATAACTAGAACTAATAGTGGTATTTGTTTGGATCAATCTCACTACATTGAAAAAATTCTCAAGAAGTATGAATATTTTGATTATACACACCGTTTGTACTCCTTTTGATCCTAGTGTGAAATTGTTTAAGAACACTGGAGAAAGTGTTAGACAATCAATATGCTAGTATAATTGGAAGTTTGCGTTATGCAACCGATTGTACTAGACCAGGACATTGCATATGCAAAGTGGGAGTTACTGCAGGTTTACCAAGAATCCTAGTTTGGAACACCGGGATGCGATTGAGAGGGTTATGCGGTATCGAAAAGAACCACAAACCTAGGATTACACTATCGAGGTATCCCAGCATCCTTGAAGGATTTAGCGATGCTAATTGGAACACTCTTTCAGAGATGATTCCAAGGCCACCAAAGGATATGTTTTTACTATTCTTTGGGGTGCTGTATCTTGGAGATCAAAGAAACATACAATTATAGCCCAATCTACGATGGAGGCTGAATTGATGGCACTAGTAGCGGCTAGTGAAGAGCGAGGATGGTCAAGAGTCTTGTTATCGAGACATTCCAAGTATGGGAAAAACCGATACCCACCACTTTGATCCACTGCGATAGTACCGCGGCTATCGGAGTAGTAGAGAATTGTTATAATAACAATAAGAATCGACATATACGTCGAAAGCACGACATAGTTAGAGAATTTCTCAAAAGTGGTGTTGTCGAGAGTAGATCATGTAAAATATGAAGGAAATATAGATGATACTTTGTGAAAAGGATTAGCAAGAGAAAAGGTATGGAATATCTCTAAAAGTATGGGAATTTTGCCCGTGAGAAGTTAAGTCATTTGTAATGGATACCCAACCTAGAAATAGGTTCAAAGGGACTAGACTAAGTTACAAATGATATGATAGAGTCACGCATTCCCATAGCATGATATCCTGAAGTGGGAAACATGTTGAGTGTTTAAACTCTTAATGATGTCTATAGCTCTTAAGTTAGAGTGGGATACACATGAGTATTCTTGATAGACTCACCTATACGGATGTGAAGGTGTGGCCGCCTTCTATGAGTACTTGGGCACTTTTCTAGATTATTTGTTAAAAAAAGGGATAAGCACATGTCCTTAATGTGAGAACTTAAGGACTTTACTCTAGATATAGTTGTGTGTGTTAAATAATCTAACATTAGTTAGAGTTCAAGACGCAAGTCACTCTAGTCACCTGGTACTTAGAAAATTTAACACTATGTAGAGGTTCAAGTCGAAAGGCACCTTTGCAGATGCACAACTATACAACACTTGCTCAATGTTTTTAAAATATAAGTGGGGATTGTTGGGATATATATTTAAAAACATAGTTTTGTAATATTGTATCAAACTTAGAGAGATAGTGTGGTGGTATTATTTTGGGCTCCCACACTATAGACTTGGGTTCAAGTCTCACCCCCACACATTTGACTAGGTATGTTATATATATATCCATATTACTTAATAAAATCCGGAGAGCGGGCCTTGGGGCCTTGGGAGGTCCAGTGATTGAAACCGATTTTTTGGCAGGTTTTAACTCTTGATTTCCAAAACGGTTTTTGTACTTAATAATCTCTAATTAAATCTATTAATTTTTGGTAATTATATTGTTACCGTTTTTTGACTGTTATGGAGGATTTTCATGAGCACTAATTAAGAATTTATATTCATTAAAACCGTATTGATTTCTTTTTTGAGTTATAAAAGAACAGTTTCTGGAGAAGATGAAATACAATTGTTTTTCATCTATTTTTGAGTTCTGAGCAAGTGAAGAAAGAGTAGTTGTTGGTTCGATTTCTCATAGTGCAGAGAAATCGAACAAGAGAGAGTATCAGCTGTTTTATCCCATAGGGTTTTCGACATAGAATTTACTCAGCACAATCAAGAGGCAAAGTCGCAAACACCTTAAAGATAGCGACCTAGTCCGCGACTCAATTTTTGTGATTTCTTCTTCTATAATCTGTTTTTGTGCTTGGTTTCCAACAATTTTAAGGTGTTTGATTTTGCTATGGAGGTTGAAAAGAAGCGCGTTGATGATACCAACAAGCCTTTCAAATTTGAAGGGCTGCATTTCAGAAGATGGAAACTGAAGATGTTATTTTATCTCAAACTCATGAAGCTACATATGATTGTGTCAAGTGTTCATCCTGGAACCACGAACTGCTTCTTGATAAGATAACTGCTCAGTTGATAAGGCTGATCTTAGCTTCTTGGTGTTTGGTGTTAGTGATCCACCTCCTAGGGTGGTGCCAAAGAAGTTGTTTCTCAAACTCCCGAGGAGAAACAGAAGGTCATTGACAAATGGGTCGATGATGACTTTGATTGCAAAAACTACATTCTTAATACATTATCTGATGATTTATATGAGTATTATTCAACTTTTGAAACTGCTAAAGATGTATGGGATGCATTACAGAAAAATATGACACCGAGGAAGCTGGTTCGAAGAAGTATCTTTGAGCCGGTATTTGAGATACCAAATGGTGGATGATAGATCAGTTTGTTGCAGACAGGATCATGAACTTCAAAAACTTGCCCATGAAATTCTAACCGAAGGTATAAAACTGATGAACAATTTCAAGTTTCGTAATGATTGACAAGTTACCACCTAGCCGGAAAGATTTTAATTAATTCCTTGCGTCACAAGACTAAAGAATTTTCTCTTGAAAGTTTGATTGTTAAGATCGAGGTTGAGGAAGAAGCTCGGAAACAAGATAAGAAGGAAGAGATTCTCATTGTTTCTAACAATAAGACTCATCCGAGTTTGAAACCTAAGAAAATGGATATGAAACCTAACCCGAACCAAAAGAAAGTAGGAAGGCCTAATCAAAATAAGAACCAACACCCATCGAAAATGGACAGAATTCCAATTCTGAGTTTCTTTGTTATACACATGGTAAACCAAACCACATGGCTAGGAATTGCGGGTTTAACAAGGAAAAGAATAACGCACAAGCTAATGATGTGGGTGACGTTATAATTGCCATGGTCTGATCCAGTTCTACATGGTTGGTGGATCCGATGGGTGGTGGATAGACGGTGGTGCTTCGCGTCATTGTTGTTTTGATAGGTCCATGTTTAAGACTTATGTCAAAACCAAGGATAAGAAAGTGTTGTTGGGAGACTCTCCTGACACTATGGTGAAAGGTTCAGTACGGTAGAGTTGAAGTTTACTTACGGAAGACACTCATCTTTGAAAGATGTCCTTCACACTCCAGAAATGAGAAAGAACCTTGTTTCCCGCTATCTTCTCAACAAGGATGGGTTGTATCAAACTATTGGGTCTGATATTTACACCATAACCTTGATTTCACTGACCTTTTTTTTCTCGAAAATAAGGATCGGATCCTCATTCATTAAAATGTTTTCCCTATAAGAACCTGTGCAAATCGGGATCGAGATATCGGTTACATTGGTAGTTCCAAAATTGGAATCTTAAATTTTTTATTAGGGTTCTAAAGGTTTCCCTCACCAAGACTTCTTGAGATCATGACAATTACAAAAATTAGATAAATGAATTTTGCCTCAATTATATGGTGTCTTTTTTCTGAAATAAAAACTTGTACTTTAAAATTTATGCAAGTTCTTGGATCTACATTGTAGTCTTCTTCAGAATGCCAAGTTCTCGCAGCTTACTGCAAGTTCCGCAAGTTTTGCAAGTTCTAATCCCACATCATTTAGCATTAATATCTCGTTATTATAAGACTTCCCACATCATTATATCTCGTTTGGCTATAAAATTGGATTCCTATGAATTCAATTATGGTGTAATCTAATTTCTGGAATTCAAACCCAAAAAATTAACGTTTGCTTGAGGTAATCCAATAACTTCTGTTTTTACACTGCCATCCAATTTCATTGCACTACTAAACCACTGCAACGAAAATCTATTATTTTGGAGGGAATTGGATTCATATGTATCAAAATTATCAATTACATAGAGTTTATTCGGGATATTTGGTTCATGGAATTGGTCATGTTTCCCGGAATAGGATTACCAAGAATCCAATTCCTTGAACCAAACATGTTATAAAACTCTAATCAAATCCAACAAAACTCCCACACCTATTAAAAAATTGTTTAACTATCTCTTCGAGAAGACATAATATCTTTTCGCTAGAACGCGACTTTAGTATACCGTATGTGTTACTGTGTTAGCACAGCTTAGCCTTTCATATCAACAACCAGGCTTTTCCACGCGAGGAATCATGTATTCTTTTATTTTCTTTGGCACACCGAGTCCATGAACAAAGGATCGTGGATTTCACTGACCTTTTTTTTCTCGAAAAGAAGGATCGGATCCTCATTCATTAAAATGTTTTCCCTATAAGAACCCTGCTGCAAATCAGGACTGAGATATCGGTTACATTGGTAGTTCCAAAATTGGAATCTTAAATTGTTTATTAGGGTTCTAAAGGTTTCCCCTGACCAAGACTTCTTGAGACCATGACAATTACAAAAATTAGATAAATGAGCTGCCTCAATTATATGGTGTCTACTTTTCGAAATAAAAACTTGTACTTTAAAATTTATGCAATTTCTTGGATCTACATTGTAGTCTTCACTGATAGTGTATCTCTTTCCCCTAGCCTTAGAATACATTTTTATTAGCAACATGAGTGTATTTTTAGAATCGATTTGGAAAATAATATTTTGTCCTCTACATTTTGTCGCTAATTGGAAAGATTCTTTAGCTCTGGTTCTTTCAAGTTCTTCTTTGGTAAGACAGTTTGCATGGCTACCACTTATTTCATCAATGTTACCTACATAGTCAGAAATAGTTAGTCTCACTGCGGCATTTGCCTTGAAATTTGACATTGACAAAGCAATGTTAATTTTCAGAGTCATAGAACTGTCATTTCTATTTGATTCCTCTGTCCTGATTTTGAGATGTTCATCATTCATAGGATTGTAGTAAAGGTTTTGCGTAATACCATAACTCATTTTGTTTATGTTCATGGAATTGTTTACGAACCTAACTATTTCTTTGGTTGTTTCCATGTTGTTTAACCTAATTTTTCTGAACGCTACATCACACCTCGCTTCCAAACATGCCAACTTACAATACTGCAAAGGACTGACCAGTCCATTGCAAGTCCATTTCAATCATGATTCCTAAACCAAGTATTAAGCCAATCATGAAATTTTATTATTCCATTTGTAACGTAAGACACATCGAAATTTAGATGCATCCAAACCTAAGAAACAAAATTACAGGTAATAAAGATATGAGATAGAGATTCTCACCAGAGTTACACAAAGGACAAGAAGTTCGAGTACCAGCTAAGATAACTTCAACTCTACATTAGTTGGTAAAATAGAGTGAGCAGCTTTCCAAATAAACATTTTAATAGAGGGAGCAGTTTGCATATCCTAATTTTGTTCAAATCTTGATTTTCTCTACCAGAAAAGTTCAAAGAGTTGTATAAAAACTTAATGGTAAATTTACCTAAACTGTTTAGCGTCTAATTAGCTTCATATGGGGTATCATAACTTGGGATTGGAATCTTCACTATTTTCTAAATTGTATTTTGATCAAAACAAGCTGCCAATTTTTCAATATCCAAAGTATGTGAACTAGTAATTAAGTTACTTACCTTTCTGAAATTTTCTACTACTGCAGAGTTGTGTATTATTGGTGGCTTAATCTCAGGCACCCAATGATCAGTACAAATATTTATGTTTTCTCCATTACCTACTTTCCAAAAGAATTTTTTTTTAATTTGATTGACTCCCGTTAGAATTCATTTCCAAATCCAACTATTTTTTTTTTTGGTTTTGTTTTATATGCAATGTGTCATTATGAGGATAATATTTTGCTTTGAGTATAGAATCAAAAATGAGTTTGGTTTTTCTTTAAGTCTCCAACCTATTTTTGCTATCATTGCAATATTGAACTTCTGCAAGTTCTGAATGCCAAGTTCTGCAACTTCTGCAAGTTTTGCAAGTTCTGAATCCCACATCATTTAGCATTAATATCTCGTTATTATAAGACTTCCCACATCATTAATATCTCGTTTGGCTGGAAAAATTGGATTCCTAGGAATTCAATTATGGTGTAATCTAATTTCTGGAATTCAAACCCAAAAAATTAACGTTTGCTTGAGGTAATCCAATAACTTCGCTTTTACATCAAGCCATCCAATTTCATTGCACTAATAAACCACCGCAACGAAAATCTATTATTTTGGAGGGAATTGGATTCATATGTATCAAAATTATCAATTACATAGAGTTTATTCGGGATATTTGGTTCATGGAATTGGTCATGTTTCCCGGAATAGGATTACCAAGAATCCAATTCCTTGAACCAAACATGTTATAAAACTCTAATCAAATCCAACAAAACTCCCACACCTATTAAAAATTGTTTAACTATCTCTTCGAGAAGACATAATATCTTTTCGCTAGAACGCGATTAAAGATACCGTATGTGTTACTTGTGTTAGCACAACTTAGCCTTTCATATCAACAACCGAGGCTTTTCCACGCGAGGAATCATGTATTCTTTTATTTTCTTTGGCACACCGAGTCCATGAACAAAGGATCGTGGATTTCACTGACCTTTTTTTTCTCGAAAAGAAGGATCGGATCCTCATTCATTAAAATGTTTTCCCTATAAGAACCCTGCTGCAAATCAGGACTGAGATATCGGTTACATTGGTAGTTCCAAAATTGGAATCGTAAATTGTTTATTAGGGTTATAAAGGTTTCCCCTCACCAAGACTTCTTGAGACCATGACAATTACAAAAATTAGATAAATGAGCTGCCTCAATTATATGGTGTCTACTTTTCGAAATAAAAACTTGTACTTTAAAATTTATGCAAGTTCTTGGATCTACATTGTAGTCTTCACTGATAGTGTATCTCTTTCCCCTAGCCTTAGAATACATTTCTATTAGCAACATGAGTGTCTTTTTAGAATCGATTTGGAAAATAATATTTTGTCCTCTACATTTTCTCGCTAATTGGAAAGATTCTTTAGCTCTGGTTCTTTCAAGTTCTTCTTTGGTAAGACAGTTTGCATGGCTACCACTTATTTCATCAATGTTACCTACATAGTCAGAAATAGTTAGTCTCACTGTGGCATTTGCCTTGAAATTTGACATTGACAAAGCAATGTTAATTTTCAGAGTCATAGAACTGTCATTTCTATTTGGTTCCTCTCTTCCCATTTTGAGATGTTCATCATTCATAGGATTGTAGTAAAGGTTTTGCGTAATATCATAACTCATTTTGTTTATGTTCATGGAATTGTTTACGAACCTAACTATTGCTTTGGTTGTTTCCATGTTGTTTAACCTAATTTTTCTGAACGCTACTGATGAGTGCCAAATAGTGCATATTTATACACCTTTTTATTGGCATTTTACTCATCTTTTGCGCTTAGAAATCAGATATTATCCCAGATTCTGTGTTTTCTTTGTTTTCAAGAATAAATATTTGTATTAATTAATTTTGTGTTTTTATTTAATAAATAAAGCTCGGAGAATCTGAGGAGCCAAAAGAGCGAAGAATTGGAGTCGAGCATCTATGGAGCAGAAAGCCAAAGCCCTGCCTTTACATCGGGAGCAAACCATTTACAAGACATGGGCTCAAGCTATCCAAGACCCGCTACCCGGATCCGAGCCCGTCCACTCCAAGCCGTCGAGATTTCTATCTTCTACATCCAACGGTCGCTGCCTCCACTCGCATTGAAGTTCGCTGCTCCCGTGCAACACCAGATCACTCCAAATATCCCGAGCCGTGAGATCCTCCTCTCACCACATCCAACGCCGCTCCGTTCTTCCCATCATTCTTTGCTATGCCCGCCTCACACCAAAACCACCAACACCCTATACCCCCGACCAAACCCTATTCTCGCTTTTCTTCTTCTTTCTTCTTTCTCCCAACAACTCGGAGAAAACTCCGCAGAAACCCATCTCTTCTCCTTCTCCTCCCTTACCCGTTCAGAGATCCCCATCACCACCACTCCATCTCTGTCAACCGCATCAGAGCTATCAGCAACCACCTCCCCCCCCCTAGCTTCTCTTTATCTCACTCATAGCTTCTTACCTAGAAGCTATGTCTGAGATAAAAAGAACTAGGGTTAAGGCTTGTTCAATCAATCAATGGAGGGAGTACTCGCAGCCGCACAAGCGAAGAGAGAGGCGAGAGAGTATGGGTGAGAGTATTTTATTTTTAATTTCTGTTTTGGAAGAGAATTAGGGTTTGTGTTCTTGCATGTATAAATAGGGTTGAGATGTGTTGAAAAACGCATGCCCAGGCTAGCCAGTGGCCAATTTAGGTTTAATTTGTAGTTTAATTGTCTATTTTGATGTCTTAACTTAGTTTGCTAGGGTTTCAATCCATGTATGATTTCAACTGTGTTTGAATTATTCTTGAGAGCTTAATTTATAAGATAATCTTCAATTCAAGTACCCAAGGCTTTTCTCTCACAATGGATGCCTTGTATCCATTGTAGTTAGGTTATAACTGCTTTGAGTGTGCTGCAGCTCAACCCTTAGACCCAAATGCTGATTCCCTTGACTAGTTGTACTTAATTAGACAACTAGTGCTCTGGCTAGCACTTTAGCCATTCTTTGAAGCATTACAGGAGAGATAGGTGGTGGAATTGACACCCTGCCTTATCGGTCACAAAGACAAGAAGAACTCAATCTAGTTGAGCATACAATAGGAGTTAGTGGTGGGAATTGATAACCCTAGCATCATTTTATCTCACTGCTTTATACCTTAGTTTAGAGTCACTTGATAACTCACCAGTATCGGCACAAATTATAAGTGTGTTACCTTCACTAGAAAGTCGGTAGAGCAAGCCTTAGAATCATACGGCACCACAAGTCTCGTGTGGTTCGACCCGTATTTGCCACGTCTCCGATAGACGCCGTGCACTTGCGGTTATTACAAGTAGGCACATAAATACATACATTTCCAGGCCTACCAGCTACATCACACCTCGCTCCAAACATGCCAACTTACAATACTGCAAAGGACTGACCAGTCCATTGCAATTCCATTTCAATCATGATTCCTAAACCAAGTATTAAGCCAATCATGAAATTTTATTATTCCATTTGTAACGTAAGACACATCGAAATTTAGATGCATCCAAACCTAAGAAACAAAATTACAGGTAATAAAGATATGAGATAGAGATTCCTCACCAGAATTACACAAAGGACAAGAAGTTCGAGTACCAGCTAAGATGGCTGCAACTCTCGTATTAGTTGGTAAAATAGAGTGAGCAGCTTTCCAAATAAACATTTTAATAGAGGGAGCAGTTTGCATATCCTAATTTTGTTCCAATCCCGATCATATGGGGTATCATAACTTGGGATTGGAATCTTCACTATTTTCTAAATTGTATTTTGATCAAAACAAGTTTTGCCAATTTTTCAATATCCAAAGTATGTGAACTAGTAATTAAGTCACTTACCTTTCTGAAATTTTCTACTACTGCAGAGTTGTGTATTATTGGTGGCTTAATCTCAGGCACCCAATGATCAGTACAAATATTTATGTTTTCTCCATTACCTACGTTCCAAAAGAATTTTTTTTTAATTTGATTGACTCCCGTTAGAATTCATTTCCAAATCCAACTATTTTTTATTTATTTATGGTTTTGTTTTATTCAGACCTTTTTCATTTTTTTCCAACCAAAAGTCTCTCTGCATTTTGCTTAATTTGTTACATATTTTGACAGGGATTTTTATAGGTGTAAAACGTGTCGGCCCAGCACATCACAGTTCACAAATTCACGTGCTTAGCGTGTTATGTATCGTGTTGTGTTGTGCCAAAGATTATGATGTGATGTGTTGTGCCGTGCTAGAAGGTGTGATGTGCTGGGCTGTGCCAGAAAAATAAACGTGTTTTGTTGTGCTGTGCCAGACACATTTATTTTATATTTTCCAATATAATTGTTTTCCAAATATTTAGGTATTATATGTGTATTATGAAAATAAGTCAATACGTATCAAGTTGTTATCAGAGCTCAATACGCTCAATATGTACAGAGATCAATACGTATTAATAATAATAGTCACCAAGGTACAGAGATCAATAGTCACCAAGGTACATAGATCAATACGCTCTGATACCAACTTGATACATGTTGATCTCTGTACCGTGGTAGCTATTACTATAAAGGCGGAATTCAGAATAATAATAGACGAGAAACTTAGAAAACAGAAAACAAGTAGTAATTCGAAGAAAATATCTTCTCTAGATTATGAACAATAAAACGATTACAATTCTCTCTTTGTTACGCTCGCAATATTCTCTAAACAGTGGATTAACCTTAAACTGTTTGCTAAGCTTGCACAAGTTTTTTCCCAAGCTTTCTCTAGGTTTTCTGTGCCTAGATTTTTAGTTTTCGTCTTTTATTATTCTGAATTCTGCCTCAATAATAATAGTCGCCAAGGTACAGAGATCACTACGTATCAAGTTGGTATCAGAGCAAGGTTGGTTTCTTTTAGGGAAGATTCCTGTGGTTTATGGTCTTCACTAGATCTCTGTACAAATAACTTGGTGAGTTACTCGAGAAGCTAAAAAATGTTAGAAGAACAAGATGACCATGGTACGGTTGAAGTTAGATAAGGAACGTTCGTATGACGAATGTAAGAAGTTGAAGCCATTGAAACTTGGATAGTTTCGTATTTTCGGTAAGATCAGTAACAATGTCTTTAGTCTTGATTTACCACCTAATCTAGGAATTTGCTCGGTTATTAATGTCGAACAATTGAAGTTGTTTGATCTATCGTTACGAGATGATGATGGAGATGACAAGATGATCTTGCTACATGTGGAATACTTGTGGTTTGATAGAGAAGGACCACTCAAAGAGGATGATTGCATTACAGAGCGAAGAGAGTGTAAGAGAAGACAAGAAGATAAGGAAGCTTTTCTAATTGGAAGTTGAAGTCAAGTTCCCAGCAAGGAGAGATGGTTCGGCATGGAGAAAGGAACTCTCGGGTTCCCGAACCTCCAAATCTAACTCTCACAGGAGTTCAAGTTCTTGAGTGGGGGCGCATGATACATGTGTATCTTCCTCTCTCCGGGAACTACTGATCCTCAAGAAGGATTCAGGATATAATTGTAATTTAAGGAAGGAATACTGATTTTTAGGCAGTATTCTTAGATAAGGAATACTCCTAGACAATGTAATATTCCCAGATAAAGAAATATACCTAGAAAGGAAATATTTCCTAGAAAAGGTAATATTTCTAAATAAGGAAATATATATACTTAGAAAAGGAATATTCCTAGACAAGGTAATATTCCTATAAATGGAATTATTCCTAGATAAGGAAATAGATTCCTAGAAGGTCTGGGAAACCGTCAAAGCTATAATAGAGATGTTTAGCTCATAGCTAAGACATCTAGAGTGTGGTTTGTGATACATACACACCTAGACCATAGAGAAGTTTGTGAGGCAATATTAATTATTATAAAAGCAAGATAAGCAAAACAGTTTAAGGTTCGTCCACTGTTTAGAGAGATTGTGAGCATAACAAAGAGAGAATTGTAATAGTTTTCTTGTTCATAATCTAGAGAAGATATTTTCTTCGAATCTGGTTTCTTGTGTCCTGTTTTCTAGTTTTCGTATGTTATTATTCTGAATTCCGCCTCAATAATAATAGTCACCAAGGTACAGAGATCAATACGTATCACATATGGTGGAATCCAAGTTAGTCCAAAGGTGAAAAGTGGAAATATATGTTGAAATATAGGTACCAGGATGAAAACAAAGAACCAAAAAGAATGTTGTAATACTGAACTTCAAAGCCTTGCGATTCTTTTCAGCAAATAGTCGAACCTTCCAAAATAATTGGCGAGTACAATTAGTCAATGAAATAATGCTTTAGGTTATGATGAAGCCCTAACAACATTGTCGGATTCAAGAGTTGTACTCCCTTGACCCAAACAAGAACCCACACATTATGAGATTCTGATGATGCTTAGTAAACCAAAACAGAGATTTGATGTTGTTTTAGATGATTTCAAAGAAAAACAGTCACCATTATTTATAGGGTATTGCATGTTCATCACCAAAGAATACCTCCAATCAATATCAATGATGGCCTTTGGGAAAGAGCGCTTTTATCCGAATTCAAACTGTTTTGAATTCAAGTCCAACCGCTTTATTAAAGAATTCGCTGGGTAAGAAGGTCCTAGTCTTGAAACTGTCGGGTAAAAAGATCCGACCATTTTATAAAACAAATGGCTGGTGAACTTATTGGTATTATTGAGAATATCCAATAGTATCAAGTCTAATGACTTCCAAGTAGGGATATTCCCCGATTTTTTCGTCGTTTCATAATACTATAAAATAGAGCTCGGAATCCAAGAAAAAAAGAAAATCAAAACAGCGTCCAACATAAATCCCAATGATGCTCAAATTATTGGAAAAACGCTAAAAAGAAAATAGCATGCCAGTGCTTGAAGGAATTCCGACCGGAGAAAAGAAGGATCAACTAAAGTAGATTTGTTGTTTTGAAATAGCATCCAATAAACTTTACACATGTGACAAATATTAAGTGGTTAAAGCATGTCTTTTCTAAATATGAGCAACTCCAATTGGCACATGAAGCAGCTTGGTTTTGTGATTATACACCAATAGTGGGACTAGCAAACCACCAAAACAGGTGAGCAAACCTTCAAATAAAAGGTTTTGTAATCACGTCTCAGATTAAGTCGATCGACTCAATCAGAGACGATCAAATTATATTGAGATGATCGGATCAATATGAACCGAGCCTCGTTTCAACTTGAGACGATACCCGGCTCAAGTTGAGCCGGTCGTCTCAATTGGAAACAATAACATATTAAAAATGCAAAAATAAAACGGAAAAGTTAGTTAAATCAGCGTTTTATATATATTTATAAGATTTTTTTAATAAAAGGGTCTCACTTGATATTATAAAAAATATCTTTTTTATAGAAACGGGTCCCGCTTAGAGGTGTAAACGTGTCGGCCACTCAAGATTGCGTCGTCACACGAAGTTACGTGCTTCTCGTGCCATGTGCCGTGTCGTGTCTTTGTGCCAACGATTTAAACGTGTTGGTCGTGGTCGTGCTTTACTAGTCAAAAGCTAGGCACAAGATAACCACTGGCACAAAGACACGAATAAACGTGTCGTCAGGCCGGCGCACACGTGCTATAAACAATTTGAAATCACTTAATGTATACATTAAGTCGGATATTATCACAAGAATTTAATTAGACAACATATCATTTGAAATTATTTCAAATAAAATTAACAAGTTTATTCAATAAAAAGAAATAGCCATCAAATATAAAATTGGATTATTGTCATGTAAATTGATGTTCTAGTTAAATATAGTTGACGACATTATAACAACGATATTGAAATATATTTTCCAAATATTAAGGTATTATATGTGTTGTTATAAATAAGCCAACATAAAATGTTAAAAACTAGCTAGAATAGTGACTCTTTTGTGAAATATAGAAAAAATGTGATGTATTATGCCTTGTTATATGGTGTATTTGTACATGTTATTACGTTCTCTCTTAACGTGTCTTTGTCTTTGGGTTGTGCCACGTGCTTATCCGTGCGCGTCTTTGTCTTTGCCTACTCGCGCCAATTAGTCAAACCCAACACGCCCCATTTAACTAACGCATCTTTGTCGTCTTTGGGCTAAGTCACGTGTCTTTGATCGGGTCGGGCTCAAATTTTAGCGTGGCGTGGGTTGGGTGCTCGTGTCGGGCACGGCCCAATTTACACCTCCTAGTCCCGCTTGATTTAAAAGAATATTTGTTTATATAAAAGCGGGTCCCAATAGTTTAATTAGCCCATTCATTTGGTGTTTACAACTGCCCAAAACTCTGTTTGTCCGTCCATATGGACGAGCAAATTATCAAATTAGATGTGTCCTATTGAAGTTGCTCAAAGTCCAAAAATAAGATACTTGCCACCCTACCAACTCATTTAGCGCCGAATAATATTTGCTTTGGCATTTTGAAGTTCCATTATTAGACTCGAGCTTCTATAATCTGATCCAAGTGGTGAGGACTTGCATAATATGTTCCAAATAGTGAGGTGGGGTAGTATTTGGAACATGAGTGATCTCTAACCTCTAACCAAACTTCCAATTTGTTTGTGCTCCTTATTATTTTTGCTATTTTCTTTGTTCCATTTCATACGAAGAACTTCCCTCTCTTTTTTGTCGGGGACTTTGTCGGAAGTTTAGTATTATGTTCACTTCTTATCTAATCACCTATTTACCACCCTCACTTTTCCTATTTGCCACTCTCATTAAAATTTCAAAAGTAATTTTACTTTTTAATTCCAGTTTTTCCTATTTACCACATATAGAAGTCAAATTAAATTTAACTATAAATATCGCCACTCTAATTTATCTTTTTCTCCATTAATCTTTATATTCATTAAAAACTCATTAAAAAATATTAACCCTAAGTTAAAGTTCTCAGTTAGTTCACTATTATGTATAAATTTATTATCTCTTTAACTCTTATTATTTAATTTAATTCGTAGAAATCAACAAGTTGATCGGAAAATAATCCTTTTACAATTGAAAATCTAGGGCAAAGAATCCAAACCTTAGATGAATGGAATATCCAACAAAAACTGAAATTACATTCAGTAAGGAAGGTTTGGAAGTAATTAACTAATCCATTTTCGTTTGATTAGTGATTTTTTTTCTCGTTTTTTGTTTTCTAATTTTCGTTGCACTGGTCACCAATTTCTGGGTGATCATATGGTACTTCAGTCGTCCAAAGAAGGTCGACCATAAGTCACTCGGTGTACATATCCAGGAGAGAATACCTAGGTAAATAACATTCGAGTATAAAGCACTCATTCATTTCATTTTGAGTCTTCGTGATTGTACTGTACATAACACAATACCTAGGTACTCGCATGCCATAGATTCTGTTCATAGGCTCCCACCTAATGTAGTCTCCATATTAACTGTTTTCATTTTCTAGCCTAGTTAGTCTCTTCCGCGCCACATGTCCAGAGCAATAGAATTTTCTCATAAATTTCCATCAAGTGCTAGTGTTGGTCAATTCAGTAAAGATACTAAACTTCGATATAACATTAAGCCCCTCATTATGAACCATTTTCTGAAATGTGTTGATCGAATTAATGGAATTTAAAGGTCAACACATCACAACAACCAAATACAATGTCGTCATTATGTTTAAGAAATACTATATGTAGTTATGGTCAGTTAAAACGTGCTAACGAGTTTCGAGTCATTAATGGTATCAACTATCAACACTAAATATACACTCGATCTCTAGTAGATATTTCAAAAATACAAAAATAACTAGCTGTACTAGTAATACGGAGTCTTAACTAATAAACTCAAATGCAAAAGCTGCCAAAGCTATGCGTGTCCAGCCAGTGAGCAGGGGACTGAACTGGAAGGAGCACCAACATGGACTTGAGAATGTGAAATGCCGAAACCAAAAGGATATACAGTAATATATTAGTAAGTGAACAAAACCATAAAAGAAAGGAAAGAAAAAAAAGAGAAAGAAATACAATAAACTTGTACCAACCTTTCTGGACACATAGCTTGTAAGACTTAGTTAGACCCAATACTTGATATGGCTCAGCAGTGCATATGACAGATGATCGTAAGTAACCCAATTAAGTCCAACCACAGACCCATCATTCCAACCCATGGTCAAGTCGAATTTCCGTTCAAATTTGATTATTACATAACCATTCTCGGACAAACTACTCACAACTCTTGCCTCCCTATATGGACTATCGGTACCATTCTCATCGAAGTTCTGAATGTAGACAGGGAAGCCCAGTTCTTCATAAATTCTTGTTTCAAACTGTTGGCGCATGTCAATAGGCACCCTCTCCAAGTATGTGTCCAAGCGAACATACAGACCATTTAAGCAGTCACACATTCCCAAATGCTTGATCACATGCCACCTCTCATCTAATGCACCGTAATCCCTGTCTTGCAACCCTTGCAATAACCAATTTTTTCTTTCGATTTCATCCCTTCTATGTAAAGCCGGCACTTGTAAGAAATGACTTGCATCTTGTAAAGTGTGGAGTGGAATAGGGGGGTTAACTAGAGTTGGCTCTCTAAAGTAACAATGTTGATGCACAATTCTCATATACAATGACTCTTCATTATAATTCCACTTTATGGCCACCCAATCCCCTTGTGACAAACGACTCGGATGAACAAACAACCTATGGTAATCACTACTGTCAAGATAACCAACTAAGAACCTATTTTGTTTGTCCTCTTCTCTCCAAACATTCATTGTCAGGGTGTTGAAAATTTCAGTTTCGTTGTCCAACAGCCTAACTGTTAATGTAGAGTTCTGAGGTTGTGTGATGGCAAGTCTAGAGGCATCATCCAGATCTGTTAATTCGTTATCACTTATAGGGACTCCTTGATAATATATATTCATGCGTGATACTAATGGAATGAAAACTTCAACTGAGAATGCTGGTGGTTGCGCGGCTTGGGCCATTTTACCTAAATTCCCATTCACAGAATTAAAATTTCCACATTATATAAAAATACAAATAATATACTAGTAATTATTTCAAAATTAAAATTCAATTTCTAATTAAAATACAAATAATATACTAGTAATTATTTCTAATTTTGGATTCATCTAAATTAAAATTTCAGAATTACATAATAACAAATACGGATGATAAAAATTCCTAAATTAAAATTTCTAGTAATTATTTTGAATAAATAAACAAGAAAAAAAAAAGGCAAATTTAAACTACATGCTCAAAAAATACATAATATAATGTACGGCGTCATGTTTAACCTTTTAGCATTAAAGAAACAGGGGACAAAAGCAGGGAAGAAACAGGGGAAAAGGGATTTCAAGAAACAAACCTGAATGCAGCCAACTTTTCTTCTTCTTCTTTCTTCTTCTTCTTGATCTTGTCGTTAAATTTCCTCAACTCTCTAAAAGAATTACTATATGGGTTAGAGAATGAAGTACAAAGTTAGATCTTTTATGAGTGTTATTCCTGAAAGTGTGAACTGATTCAAGATTAGGGTTTATCAGTTGATGATTTAGAAAGGGGAGTAAGAAATCAAGACTGATTGGAAATTCTGCTATTTCACTCTACCTTGATTTAGTTGTTATGAAGTGGTTTGACACCGAAATACATTGAACTGAAGATTTGGGTTTTTCAGAGAACAATTTTTTTTGGTGATTGTGATGGTGATGATGATGATGATGAGAAAGTAAAAGGAAAAGAACGAGAGATTTTACTGTTTGGATTTTATTATAAAGGGCCAATTTTCAATGGCTTAGCTCTTTTTTTTTGAACGTCTTTTCTCACCGTACGATTAAAGTTTTGGAAGATTGAGGCGCTAAACCCCAATGATGAGAATGGCAAATCCGGTGCTTCTTTTTGTGGACATTTAATGTAAGTCACCTCAATTGGCGACATTTTAATCGGTGATTGATATTATGGGGTTTGTAGTCTAGATGTTCGATAAAATGCCTAATCCAGATTTTACACCTATATATATATGGTCATATAATGTAGCGGACCAATTCAAAGGATGAAAGTTGTACAAGGCGCGGATATCTACTTCGGGCCTAGGCCAAAACGAACCAAGCTTCTCAAATGGTTTGATTCATAGACTTGAGAGAATTCTGTCGAATTGAATTGGAGTTTTTGTCTTTTTTCCGAAACCCAAATTGGGTTTTTCTTGGTGAATGTTAAGGAGTAACTCGGTTATAGTTTGGCTATGATCCATGGTTCCGAGTTCTAACACCACAAACAAAGCCAAATTGCCAGATTGAGGATAAGAAAACTCTTCTGAACAAAGCTCGGACCTATTTCAACTTATCTTTATAACAGAATCGTTTTGGATTGCCATTGAATTTCTTTCATAACTTAGCTCGTGTTTCTGCCCCATTAGTCTAGAATTAAAACGTCAAAATGCAACTCCAGTCTCCAGTGTTTGGTTCATTTGTTTGGACAACAAATTTCACTAGCAATGGGATTAGGATATTGTGGAGCCCACCACGTCAATATAGGTGATATAGATTTAACGGTATCTCAGTAGGAGTGGGGTCCACCAAATCTCAGATTATTCCTAGTACTTTGCAGCCCATTTTTAACTAGAAACTATGCACGGACGGAACCACATATAGATTTGTAGGGCTCACCCCATTTAAGACTGCGGACCCCATTTTTATAAAACTTTATTTCTGCACCCAGAATTGTTGGGCTAGTTTTTGTTGGGAAATAATGCCTGTAATGGAATTTTGTTGGGAAATAATGCATGTAATGGAATGGAAACAACGGTAGTAATGGTTTGAGGCGCGTTAGTACGTTAACTTTAGAGCGTTATTTATTCCAACTCGTAAAGAGTTTGTTGATAAGATCAGATGTAAATCGCTTCCAGGATATAATAAGCCTTTGTGAATCGGCAATTGATAAATACTAACAATTCACCCTTAAAACCTCTTATTCTTATAGATTAATAATGTTGCTAGAGAAAGATTACACAGATTGAGAAAGATCCAAGAGATTGCTAGATGATACTGTCTAATCAGAATGTTTTGGATTGTTTATGTAGACACAAAACAGGCATGTTCAGTGCCTTTTCAGTATCATAAAGACACGACTGTTCCAAAACAAGTTTATATAGACATAGCCTTAAGAAATTTGAAATCCAAATCTCAAAAGTGAAAGTGAAACAGTTACATATATTATGCCTGTTACAGGTTTCCAATAGACACCTTAATTTGTAAATCTACTTTTCCATATCTCGTTGAACGTGTCGCCATCATAGCTTTGTTTTCTCACAAAGTATTCCCATTTCATATTTAATTCAAACCATAAATATTTGGATTTGGAATCAAATATTTAATAATCCCCCGCTAGATTAAATATTACTCTTAACTCTAGAAAATTGATCCGGACATTTCAATGCATATGCAAAGGTATCAAACTGACTTAAACCTTGATTAGTGTTTCAAAGTTCAGTCGAAGTTTATAGTAACCTTGGCTTTAAACTAAAACTTATGTGCGAGAGAACCGGAACCACTACACACATTGACCATATCAATAAGAGATCAATTTTCTTTTAGCACTATTATGGCCTTGTGCTTGCCTGGGTTCATGAGAAATCCAAAGAGAAACCTTTAACACTTATGAGAAGCGACACCACTTCTATGCTCAAATAGGTAAGGTCCTTCCCGCTTTTCCGCTATATGTTGAAAACTTGTTCACTACGAACTGGACTTCATTAAGATTATCAAAAATCAACCTTCCACTTCATAACGGCCAACACTAACTTTCTCAAATGGGACTTTGCATTTTAGTATTGCTCTAGCTACTTATCGGTAACTTGTTTTTACCCATTAAACCAAAGAACTAGTAACTTTCTAATGTTTGGTAGGGTTACCATTACCGGTAACTAATGTATGTTTAAAGGTTTTAGTCCCATACCTGAAGATGTGGTCTTATCCAATTCCTTTGCAAGTGCTTTTGTAAATGGATCAGCCAGATTGCATTTTGACCTCACATATGACATGGTTATTATACCATCTTGTATTAGCTACCTCACATAATCATGTCTCAGCTAAATATGTCTAGACTTTCCGTTATACGTATTACTATACACTCTTGATAAAGCAGCTTCACTGTCGCAATGTATTGAAATTGCTGACATAGGTTGCATATCAAATGAAATATCAATTAGGAAATTCCTTAACCACTCCGCTTCCCTTCCGGTAGCGGCTAATGCTATGAACTCTGACTCTATTATAGAATGAGCAATACATGTTTGTTTCTTGAATACCAAGAATTGCTCCTCCACCTAGAGTGAACCAGTTGTAGAGTTATTATCTTCTATATTTGTTATCCAACTTGCGTCAAGATAACCATGTAGTACAGCAGGAAACTCATTATAGAAAAAGCCAAATTCAGAAATCCTCTTTAGATAACATAGAACTTTGTCAATGGCTTTCTAGTGCTCTAGGCCTGGTCTCCCCGTATCTACCAATTTGCAAACCGATTAAGAGATATCAGGCCTAGTACAATGCATTATGTAAATTAAACAACCTATAATGCTAGCATATTCCAATTGTGCAATAGCCCTACCATCATTTTCACTCAATTTAATACTTGAGTCAAAAGGTGTGTTTGCTTCTTTAAATTTCAGGTACTGAAATTTTGTTAACACTTTCTCAACGTAATGTGATTGAGACAAAGCATAACCCCCACCATGTTTTTAAACCTTGGTTCCCAAAAGTGTATCAACTTCACCAAGATCTTTCATCTTAAAATTAGAACTAGTATAACCGTTGCCACGGTGGGAGGGTCAACCGAAAAGAATCTCGAACATGGGATTCGCCTGCGACTACTTTCGTCCCGTTTAAGAAAAGGTGATACTTTCGCCCCGTTTCGGAAAAAGTGATACTTTCGCCCCGTTTCGGAAAAAATGGTACTTTCGTCCCATTTCGGATAAAGTGATACTTTCGCCCCGCTTGCAAAGTAAGTATCACTTTTCCGAAACGGAGCGAAAGTTTCACTTTCTCAAACGGTTGTGAAAGTATCACTTTTTTTAGAAACGAAAAATTAATCGATCCATAAACCAAAATATGGTTTCATGATGTGTTATGCATCCTTTGTGGTGGTTTGCATAATGGCTATGCATTCAATTTTCGAGAATTGTGCCTAAAATTAAAGTATCATTTTTCTTGAAACGAAGGAGTACATCGCTTTATTAGTTGCAAATGTAAAAATTAGTTGATGCATAAACCAAAATTTTGCTACATAAAGTATTATTATGTATCTTTTTGTGGTGGTTTGCATAATGAATATACATTTAATTTTCTAAAATTTGTGCCTAAAATGATAAATACCTCCGAATTTTTCAAAAACTCTAAATTTGATATTGTTGTTTGTACTTGTTGCGAGTTTTTTATAACCTTTCCAACGAGATAAATTTTTGTAAAATTCCAAGGCACGGATTTTTAGATATGTTATATTAACGTTTGCTTTCCAATTATACCCTGAAAAGATAGGATACACAAAGAGTTATAGTAATTAGACTAAAAGGGAGGGACATTTTGGTTTTTTAGCCCTAACCATTTCCAATCTTTTGTGTCAATTGATCACTTAGATTTTACAAAAAGTGGTCATATAAAGATCCTCCCTCACTTCGCTCGGTCGACCAATGAAGATAAGCTTTGGTTTCATTCACACCATCCATGATGTTGCTGATGATTAACATGTCGTCAACATATAAACATATAATAACAATGCATTCATTATGAACTTTGGAGTATATGCATTTATAAGCAGATTGTGTCTAAAACCAAAGGATAAGATTACTGTATCAAATCTATCATGCCATTGCTTATGAGCCTGTTTTAACCCATATAAAGATTTAACTAATTTACATACCTTGTTTTCTTGTCATGGTAAGAAAAATCCTTAGGGTTGTTCCATGTACACTTCTTCATCAAGATAGTCACTCAAAAATGCAGTTTACACATCCATTAGATGCATATATAAGTGGAAAATAGATGCAAATGCAAATAAAATCCCAATGGAAGTTATCCTAGCAACGGGTGCGTAAGTGTCGAAATAATCAACTGGCTGTACCTGCCATCCCGCAAACCGTCAAATCTCAGTACGAGTGGGGTCCACCAAATCTCAGATTATTCTAGTACTTTGCAGGCAATTTTTAACTAGAAACTATGCACGGACGGAACCACATAGAGATTTGTAGGGCTCACCCCCATTAAGAGATCATGGACCCAAACGAACCGAGGCTCCCAAACCACATCAAAACCACGAGTTTTTATGGTGGGTCTCTGTAGGGCCTCGTCGGAGGATAGCTGGGAGGCCATTTATGAAGCCAATAAAATTTCTGTTAGAGGTAGTTTTTGCATTGTTTGGAACCCTCTCGAATCATACAGAACTTTTGTAAAACTTTGGCCTAGTTTTTGTTGGAGAATAATGCATGTAGTAGTAATGGTTTGGGGCGCGTTAGTATGTTATCTTTAGAGCGTTATTTTCTCCAGCTCGTGAAGAGTTTGTTGATAGGATCAGATGCAAATCTCTTATCCTATTAACACACTCTTCAGTTACTTCCATTTTATCCTAAACTATTCAGTTTCTTCCCCACATCACGTAATTTATAAATAATCCCCTACAAATGATTTTATTTTGATGAAAATCCAAAATGTAAAACAACTATATTGTTTTGCCCCAGGCCTTGTTGCCCCAAAGTGGGGCTTTCCCTGCTTTCCCTATTGGCCCGGCCCTGCTTGTGCACATGTAACTGCTTTCAACATCCCTACGAAATCAAAGTAATTAGGAAACAGAGCAAAATTATTAAGGGAATTTTAATAAAGTTCTCATGTGGGGAAGTGCATTTAACAAAATGCCCACAGTTTTTTCATAATTAATTTAATGCCCATGCGTACATGCTTTCCGTCCGCCCCACCATTTTGGTAAAATCTAGTTTACTTTGTCAATTTCTCATCACACGGGATGAGAAAATGGTGGGTGTAATTACAAATATATCCTTTGGCCTAGAAAAGGTGAAGTAAATCTTCCACCGTCCAAGCTTCACGCTCAATCAACGACCGAGATGAAAATCATCATTACACGTCCATGCGATTAATCGACCATCAAGATTAAATTTCACAGATCCTTACATGGTGTGATTTTTATGTTGTAGTAAAGTGGTAAAAGTTCGCTCAACTCAGACTTGTAAAGGTTTGATTTAAGAAAATAAGAAAAACAAAGAAAATATATATACAAGGTTTGTCACGAATACGAGAGAACTGACTTTGATTCCACCATAAAATTCATTCATGCGATTCATATATTTATTCTAGACAATTATAGCTCAAATAATAATAAAATATTGACTCTATGTTTTTCCAAGGTAGATTTTTGAAAAGCAACAACTGTATATCTAAAGCATGGGGTATCAAAAGACTTAACCTAAGTATAACCCATCAATTGAAATCACAACCATTCAATAAAAATCATAACACAATTAACAATACATGCAAAAAAGTCATGAAAGAATTAAATATAATTACCACACGCATGAAATATGGCTTCCTCCGTCATCCAGTGTTGGGGTTTAGCTCCTCATATTATTCACGTGCTCAAAATAATTGTTCATAGCTCAAATATGTGAAAAACAAGAGAAAACTAAGAAAGGCATGGTTTCCAACGTTGTAGGCGTTACAAGCGCTCTTATAACGGGTGGAAAATCAAGTACAGAAAAGATGACAAGCTTGTGATGGATGTGATCTCGAGACTCGTTGAACAACGATACTTTTTTATGTTGTTTAAATATACGCCGCTTTGTTAGTCTCATTCTTCGTATTTCTTGAGAACGACACTTCGTAGTGTCGTCAGAACCCTTCTCGTTCTTCTTCACCCGCCGCTAAATCGAGCTCTGAACTTCTCCGATCCTCCGTATCGACCCCCAAAATCTCGAATTTCCTTTTGGAACTCTTAACAAAGATATGTATAGCCAACAAAGCAAGAATCTTCCGTAAAATCCTCACTTCTCTTCCTTTATTTTCTTTGCAAGTCAATGGATATTTTTCCTTTTAATCTCACGCGTCTCCTTTTTACTCCAACTTCTCTAAAATCAAACAAATCGGGCCGAAATATCTTCTCCAATTCTTCCCACACGCAATCGCCAATATTAGCTCCGTGAAACTCTCTTTTCTGGCATTTCCCTGTTTTAGCAGGATGTAAAGATATCTTCCCTTTTTTACGATACCAAACACATTAGCAGCCCCGTATTGTGTAATAGGCCCAAACGAATCCATATCCAAGAAGAACTCCTAAAAATTCAAAAAACTCCGCCCCGAAATCTCTCGCTTTACGCGAACACTTCTTCTCCCCTGTTTTAAAGGTGAACCGATCATCCACCTCCCAATTGAATCGATTTAAAGAGATACCAACCCTGTTATGTCCAAACAGGGTGATTGCAACAGATTCAGCTGATTGAATCACTCTCGAGACATCCCAAAAGCCTTAACCTTAATTTGATAGTCGCTACCAAAAATCTCCCGCCTAATTTCCAAATGGTAAGGGATGACCTTCCTTATCAACTTCCGGTGTGCCAATAGTAGTTTATGCGGGTTACCCCTTATCATCTCGGGTGCCCTTATCCATTTGAGGGGTCCGAATAGTACCTTTCTCCCACGAGCGCAAATACCACTTTTCGAGCCAATTTTCCCGCAAAGCTTATTTCTCCAAAAACACCTACAAAGACATAAAATACCAAAATAAGTGCAAAAATCGAGTACTAACATTACAGAGAATTGAGACTAAAATAGACACGTAAATGCATCTATCATTACATGCTCAAGGAAAACTCATCTTATCATTTAAGAAAAGTTTTAGGGTTTGGGTTCCCTTTATGTTTCTTTCCGCCTCTTCCTCTCTGCATCATTCATCTCTTTGCTTTTTCCATTCCCTTCTGTTGGGAATATATTTTCAAAACATAAATTTATTCCCAATCAATATGTGTTTTATAGCCTTTATTGAAAAGAAAATAATTTTTGTTATAATTAATTTGACCGTTTCATATTTTTAGTTTTAATGGTGTTAACTACACCATTATAACTTTGAGAGTTTCATTTTGTGGTTTTTAATGGTGTTAACTCAACCATAATAACATTTTTATGAACATTTAATTGTTTTGAAACTCTTGACTATAAATCGAATTTTGCTTGGAAAAAATAAGAAGAGAGTTTTTCTTTTATGTTTTGGTGTTAAAAAGAACTTGGAGAGTTGTTGAAATCTTTTTTTGTGAGAGAGGTTTCTTTATGACTTGAGTTTACAAAAGAAAAGATTTTTTAGAGAAAGAAAAATAAGTGTATCTCTTTTTTTCTAAATGAGTTTCCCGAGCAAGAATGAAGTGTAGAAGTTTCACATCCTCTCACCCGGGCAAGAGCGATTGTGTAAGAGATTGATCTCTGGTTGTTTTATCCTGGTGACAACGCGCCATTGAATAACGCACATTGATCTTGAGCCGAGCATGAAACGCCTTAAAGATATCGACCTAGTCATGACTCACCCATAACGTTGTTTGTTTCGTGTTTTGATTTTATTTGTTTTGCATAATTCTAAGAATTGTTCCAACACCTTCCTTCTACCGTTTCATTAAAATACAATTCATAATATGATAACGCGTCACTCGTATGTGTGTACATGAGATTTTTAGGGTTGATATAAATTGGCAAGAGATGGATCGAATTAGTTGAGATTAATTTGTCGGAGAAGATGAAGATGCAGATTAAGAAGATGAAGGTGGTGCTTTGTGAAGATGATGGAGATGAAGATTAAGAAGACGATGGATCTGTTGTTGTGACGGGCGATGATTGATATCAAGATTGGATGGGTTCAAATTGTTTGCATCGCAGTGAAAAATGAACCGATGTTGTTCGATCTAGGTTAGAGAAATAAAGAGAAGATGGATCTGTTATCACTGATTCTGTTCATGGAATTGAAGATGGGTTTTACTCGATTTGAGTTTTAACCCAAATATTTGTTAGATATTGAGATGATTTCACTCTTGATGATGAATTTGAGGTTTGGTTGTTCTTGATGTTGAGAATAAAATGGAGATTGATAAGAAAAGAGTTGAGGTCCGAGATGAAATTGGTATTTAGTGAATGTTTTAGATGTATGTTAGGTTTACAGGGATTTGAAGTTGTGTGTTCTGGCCATGAAGAAATTGAAATGGATTCTGGTGATGGGTTATCGAGTTTGGTGATACACTAGAGTCTTTGAATGAATTGAGAAGAAGATGGGTTCGATTTACACATTATTCTAAGTGTAACATAATCTCTCAATCGTTTATATGAAAATTTTCACACAAATCTCATGTATGAAGTAAATTTATATTACATATTTTACATGTTTGATTGTAAAATTTTAGTCCAATTGATGAAATTTGATTTTTAGGGTTCATTGGATTTGGGGCTTTTGGTGTAAAATCATGTAATTAAGTTTTTGAATGGTTTTTAGGGTTCGTTGGATTTGGGGTTTTTGGTGTAAAATCATGTAATTAAGTTTTTGAATGGTTTGTAATAGATGTAAAGATATCAAATATGTATTACTGGTTTAAAAAGCTTAATAACAACAATTGTGGTTCACTTGGTGAAATTTGATTTTTAGGGTTCATAAATTTGGGGATTTGTTGGGTTCAGGTGTTCACCTGGCAAAGAAGAAGATGACTTTTTCGCACTTAGTCAAGAGTTGAGTTGACAATGACCGACTCATTGTTCCATTACCGATTCAAGGGCTACAATGTCTTTAGACATTACCTTTTTAGTGCCAGCTGTCCTCTAACGACCGTTAGCCGTTTTTCCAATAAAACGGGACGGAAAAGGTCAATCCATGGGCATTAAATTAATTATGAAAAAAACGTGGGCATTTTCTTAAATGCATTTCCCCACATGGGCACTTTATTAAAAATCCCAATTATTAGGTAATCGAAATAGGGCGGGGAGAAGACTCTATATATGACTTTTTAACAATGCTGAGGCGTGACATTTTTTTCAATTACACAAAAAGATTGAATTTGGTCCGACACTGGAAAAGACTAAGATGTCCTCTAAATCAAATTTTACCTTTTTCCTTTAGACATTTTCGTAAATAAATCAAAGAGGAAGGGGAATAAGGTATTAGACATTTTTGTAAATAAACCAAAAAGAAAGGGCACAACAGTAAATGCATTTTTTATATATTTAAAAACCTCGATATTTCAAACTACAAGTCGTATTTTTATAAATTTTATATATTTGGAAAGCCCTTTAAATTAGCTACACGCAATGAGCACAAACAATGCTATCAAATTTTTGTTTTTCAATTTTTTTATTATTCTCCAAATTTTGTATCTTTTTCTCCTTCAAAATTTGGCATAGCTTAAAATTAAGCATATCTTTAAAAAAATTGAAAAAACTACAAGAAAAATAAAATGATTGACTAAGTATAAAAAACAACTAATTTTAAAATGAAAAGCACAACATATGGTGTTGAATCACCACCAAATTATTTGCAAAGTAAAAATATACCATGGCTTACCTGTCTGAAAATGATACTTTCGCACAAGGTTTGGAAAAATTATACCTTCGTGTCGCCTCCTCGGGAAAAATAATATTTTCACCCTACGGCGGAACTAAATTCAACACAAAATTTAGTTTTACGCCAATTTTTCGTCGCCATCCCACCGTAACGCAACGTCATCTAGTTAAAAAATAGACAATTTGATATTATACAAAATTATTAAACAACAGACGAGATTTTTTAAAATTTGAAAAAGAAAAAAGACAGACAAAAGGTGAAAATAACTGGATCACTTGAAATCGTATGATGAGAAGGAAATAAAATTGCAAAACAAAATCTTCATACATATAACACTAGCTAAGGAGTCTGATAAGCAAACATGATCAATAATTAATGCCAATTGAAAAGTGCCTTGCCTAAGCAAAGCTTTTACACATTAAAGTCTAAAGTTTGCGCAAGTAGGCTTATATCAGTTCTTGATAAGTGCGGCAAGTGCCAAAAACCTTAACACTTTCTCCGGCCAAAAGATGGTTTGCCTCTAAGAAAAACTAAAAAATAAATAGCTGGTGATAATAGTAACGCACTTGTAGAAAACAAATACTACGTTGAGAACTAGGTTTTGTAACATCTCTGACACTGTTTTCGTATTGGAGCTCATCTTATCTCCGGTGGTAACAGATTATCTGCTCAACAGACTGATGGTTTAGTTGCAGTACTAAACCAAGGCGAAAAAGAGTAATAATATCAGAGGCGCTTAAGGGTTCCCAAAGTGTGCCAGTAGTCCTAAGGTTGGGACACAACCGGTGAGTTATATCTTGTTGCTTCTGATGACGTAGTATTTAAAGTATCTTTACCGGAACAAGAATCGTCATCGAAAAGCAAAAAGAAGAAGGAAGTATTGTGAAGGAGGGTGTTTTCATATAGAGCTACACTGGATACAAGGGGACATTTGAATTTGTGTTCAAAGAAAGAATTGATGGAAATATTAATGATCATGAAAAAAATCTTCAATTTTAGTAGGAACATTGCGGGCCAATTCATCATACAAGTGTCCAAGAAAAACACATTGAAAGTTTAACTGTTCTTGGGTTTGCCTTACTGCTGGAGATATGCGTTATTCTTTTTCTGTAGTTTTTCTGAGGATAAGGAAACACTCTAGTTTCTTGTTTACCTAGCTAGGAAGAGAGGTACCCAAGTATGGCGAGGAAGAAATATCTCTCGATCGATCCAGGTGCAAATGAGATTAGATACCCAGACTTCTTTGTTTGTCCGACTAACTCAATTATTGGACAATTAGATTAGAGTGTTGATGATATGCAGCCTCAGTTAATTGTTACGAAATTTTCTCTTAATTTATGTTTGCTTTTTGTTTTTAGGATTTCTTTTCTTCTTTTTCGTCCCTGAAATAAGTTGATTCTTTATCCCTTTTATTCTTATGAGGGATCTATCAACTGAACTTTTTTTGCCAATGAAACGGGACCAAACTGAATTTGAAATTAAAAAAGATAGACACCATAAGTATAATAGGTTAACAAATGTAATCCCAAAACTGTTTTCTAATAAGTGAAAAAAGTTTTGTGCACTTGTAACTTGCCCCATCAAATACGAGTGACACCAGATTAGGTGCTGCTCCGAGCAAAGCAATTAGAGCTTTATCAGCAGTTAGTTTCTGGGTCAGGCAGAACTTCTGCAAAGTATGAAATAAAGGTAAATTGCTCAATAAATCTTCTGCAACTGAGAGCACCTATTCATGACAAAGGAAATATGAACAAATATATGATGTGTCCGAATTGTGACAGAAAACACAAACATAAACTTACAAAAGTAGCAGCAAGCAAGAACTAGTACCTGCAAGGTTCGATCAGTAATGGTTAGATTCGCTACATGTGCAAGTGCTCGAAAAAACTTACTTAGAACTGCACTATAATCTATCTCTTGCTCCTACATTGCACCATATTATTCATCAAAGAAAAAGTCAATGTGTGCATCACCTAGTTTTGGAAAGCTAGACAAGGCATAATCCTTTGCAACCAACCTATGTAGATGAGAACCTCTAGACTTGGTGCATGAATTTCGAGAGAGCAGTTTCGAAGAACTTCTTCCACTTCTTCATGATTAAAAAAACCAAGTTTTTCAGTGCAGGTTTGAAATACAGAACCTCTTTCGTATCAGACCAGGTGCAGTGTCTCATCCACAAACTTTGAAGGACAGGGCAACTGGAAAAGGCTCAATCCAGCGCTCGTCTATAAATTCGATTCGAGAAAGTACAAGAATTTCTAGTCTCGCAAAAGATGTATATTTAGGAAAATAGATATATAGAGGCTTATATTTAGCGTCAAAGTAATTAATGACTCACAAGAGAGATCTTGCATCACAACTGGGTGGCTACGGATCGTCTGTTACGAAATTCATCTGTTCCTCTATTCCAGCCAATCCCTATAGCCAAGTGTCTCCTACTATAACTGCCAGATTTCAAAAATTTAGACGTGGTATACTTGACTAAATTAACGGATTTTTTAAGAGAAAAATTAGGAAATATTTGATGTACCTTATATCTCTTCCGTCGGCGTCCATAGAATACTCCTTACTCCTTATCTAGCAACTATACTCCCTAATCCCAATCCAGTTCGTAATCTGAATTTTTGCAGAGCTTAAGACTGGAAGAATTCAACAGTTCCTGCGAGCATTGCTTGTCTACAGTTCAACACCATGGAGTTTTTTTTTCTTCTTTTTTTCTGACATTTGGAAATGCAACCAATTAAGATATTTTCCCAACTAGTCTAGACAGTTGATAAATCATGACATGCCTATTAAAATACATTTCCAACTTAACTGTATTTGCTTCTTCTGCGACAACGTGCAAGCCCTCCCACTTAATTTATCTTGGAACCTAGTTTGGAAAATCAATTGAATTTTTAATATCCATGACAAGGATCTGTAAGAGTTTTATGGATAATGAGATTTTAAATTGTGTTGGTTTCTGTTACGCAAAGTACTTAATCAAACTTAAGCAGCAAAGTACTTAATCAAACTTATTTTACTCCAACAGTGCCTGCGAGCAGTTCAAGACCAGTTACATTTTCCCATAGGAGAACTTGCTAAAGAATGTGTGAATGCATGCAAGCACGCAGTAGACAATATCTTCCCTGCAACTTTTGCACATAAACTGCAGCGATTCTTTTAGGATCAAAATGTCATAGTAGTTAATTTTAGACAGGCATTTCATAGATTTCCTTTCCTATTTTACATAATTTAACAGAAGTCTCTATCAATTTGTTCTACAGAAACAGAACAATATGCAAAAAGTTAAGAAAAGAAAATTGTAGAAAAGAAATGTTACCGGCTGATGCTCCATGAACAAAAACGAAACACAACTCAAAAACGAAAAGGAACTAATTGGTGGGTTGTGAAGAAGAAGATGACATTAAGGAGTATATGCTAACGATGGACAGTAGAGACATAAGGTAAGTCAAATATTTCCTAGTTTTTCTCTCAGAAAATCTGAAAATTTAGCAAAGTATTTCACGTCTAAATTTGGGAAATGTCGTAGTTATAATAGGAGACACTTGGCTATAACGGATTGGTTGGAATAGAGGAACAGAGGAATTTGGTAACAGACGATCTGGAGCCCACTTGGCTATAACGGATTGGTTGGAATAGAGGAACAGAGGAATTTGGTAACAGACGATCTGGAGCCTTATGATTTTGTTCCAACGTTCTGCATGACGAGCAACCAAAAAACCTTACCAAGTTTACATGTACATTTTTTTTTTTTTTTTTTTTTTTTTTTTACTAAAAAATGTCACGCATTTTGTCTTCTTCAACGAAACCTTGATTATTTACTACTGTTGTGGTCTAACTAAATCACCAAGATGCCTGTCGCTCTTACAACAACTTGCTGGAGGCTTATATGCATCACTCTTGCGATTTGTTTTTTTTTGTTTTTTGCATTTCCCTTTTTGGTTAGGAGTATTACACGAAGGCCATATTACATGTACACGCTGTTTAACAGTTAATCCAAAAATTTAGAATCATTCACAAATCACAAGAATGCGAAGAACCGGCCAATGTGGATGCCCATATAAGAAAAGAATACGCAGTTTCATATCGTTCTATTTGGTCTGTTTTCCTGGTTGTTTTGTATCCTTTAGGGTGTGCAAAGCAATTACAAGCACACAAGCCAGAAATTACCCAATAAACTGATACTAAGAGCCAGATTAAAAACTAACTAAAATCTCTCTTCCTTCCAGTTCACCAAGAATTGTGAGTGACAACACGAATACTCTGTCGTCCTTCAGCAGTTCCATCTTACAGCACCAAAAAGAAATTTTGGCAGCTCTCAAGTTCACCCAAGTAATCCCAGCTGAGAGATGCGGTATATAAACCATTGTGCTTCCAGCATTTGATAACGCTATAGAGATCGATTAATTCAGAACCTAACCCAATGGAGCACTAGTCTAACAAATGGTCAGTCAGTCAGGATAGCACAAAATAAGTGCTATCCTGATTCTTTAGCCAAACTGCACTTGATCAACAATGAGGTTAATGCTACTGCATGTTCTACTTCAAATGAATTTCTTCTAGAAGTTGCCTCTGCAAAGCAGTTGGGTGCAAAACAACTGCACATTCCCACAAACCAGGAAGTTTCTTTTGCAATATTCTTCCTGTATGAACATTACAAAAGGTTGTATGATTCTATCTCTGCCACCCCAACATCTGAATTCTTGCCAATAGAACTGGTAAAAGAAGCCCATATACTCAAATGATTCTCCTTATCTCAAATGTTCTAACAAATACTCTTTTTTTCATTCAATAATTAAATTTTAGAATCATTTAACTGGGATTAAAACCAACAACCCAAAAAACGTTATGTTTTTTTTTTTTGTGAAACAATGAATCCTTCTATGCGAAATGTATGTGAGAGTTCGTTTTTAGAGTGCTAAGTTCTCATGGTATGCCAAGTTTTTTTTTTTTTTGTGTGTGTATTTTACTAATCAATTAATAATAAAAGGAAAAAAAAAACATGAATTTTCTTCTGCCAAACTTCTCATTATATTCCGAAAAATTTCCACTTCAACTCCAAAGCTATTCCTCCAGCAAGAGCCCAAAGACATCTTTGTAGAGAATCTCTGATAAACTGGCGGAAAGGCTGATTTGCGTCAAATCCATCTCCTTGTTTTCTCCAAGCTGTGCCATCCAACGAGCAGCTTTATTTCTTTTTCCCTCAACTTCAGACACATGGAAATAAGCAAGTCCTTGTCTTTTTAGTGCGGAGGCATCAGAAGATATACTTGACATGAGCTCATAACCTTTCTCATACTCCTCTTTGTTCTTGGTTTTCATCATGCGCATGCAACATTTCTGGCAGTGACTTTCAGGTTCCTCAGAAGCACTACAAAAACACAAGGCCTTGCGACGGTGAAAGTTCAAGACAAAGTCGATAACTGCTCCAGATGAGTGCAGAAATGAACAAGAGAAACTTGATACTTTCGCCATCTGTACACCTAGGAAGACCTTGCAGCTTATGATAAAATGTTGAGACATGATCGGTTTTGGGAACATCCCGAGACCAAGCAGCTTATTGGCCTATGGAAACAATCACATAAAATTGCTCCATATCCTGAACTCCATCATTACTAAATACGCCTTCGGTATATATCTCAAAAAACACCTTTGCCACTTTCACTCGAGCCTTGATATCATCACCATCTTCATTCCCCATTGTTCCCCATATTTCCATACATAGCTTAAACCAATGAGCCTGTGTTGGAAAATATTCCTCATCGCTATCGTCGAACCAAACTCGAGTTCATCTTCTGAACTGTAAAAGTAACATAAGAATATTATAACCAAGTCAGATAATTACAAACTACAAATTTACTATCTACCCTCTTGGCAAACATTTTAAAGATGACAATAACTAGATGCTATTTTAAATGTGAGATAATTTGCCTCAGATCTCCATAGACTGCATCTTAACGAAGATTTCTTTAAGCTTTTTAATCTTTAGGTCTATTTCTTCAATGGAAGGTTCTTTCTTCTCTTTCCTACCTTTGCGTATAATATCCTGCAGGAAATTTCGTTGTTTCAGCGTATAAGAACTAATATGTTAGCGGGAAACAAATAAAGCAGATGATGATGAAAGTGAGCTCACCGGATGGCGCAACAGTTGTCTTATGCACAATTCCTTGAACGTTGATCTTTCTTCATCTGTTGCTAAACTTTCTTCATCCATAACTCCTCCTTCTCCGACCAATGGATGGAATCAGCCGCAGACAGAAAATAAAACTCCCCAAATACAAAAAGAAATAGTTTTGATCGTCGTTTGATTGGCGATCAGCAACCTTAATCCTTTGAATTGGGATCCTTGTATTTATATTTATAGTGAACTAAAAAAAAAA